>JAQQSV010005801.1:0-14442 GCA_028646515.1 Pseudochirops corinnae | reverse complement strand
AGAGAGAGAGAGACAAAGAGACAGATAAAAAGGAAAACAATTGGAAAATTGACCTGAAAGGGGGGACTGGAGGAATTTACAACTACAGCTATTGCCTTAGAAACCCTAGATGCTCAAATAATCTTAAACTCATAAATTGCCCCCCTTGACACTCCAAGTCCAAGGGAGCTACTTGGTGTCCTACCAGAGTCATAAACACATCTTCTGGCTTTCCTTTTCCTGAATTGAAGAGAATAGTGGTCTATATTTTTTTTTATTTTGCACCCCTGTTATTAAAAGCATTTTTGAGCACATAAGCCAAATATGTGTATATTTACTTGCTTATAAATTGAACCCTACATGTACTACTGCGCTAATAATTATGTACTTTGTAAAACCTATGCAAAAATAGACATTTTAAAGGATTAACTAAAAAGGAAATATTTAATCCTAGAATCAACAGGGAATCACTGGAATTTACTGAATAGGAGAATGACATGATCATTTGTAAAACTTGGGAAAATCACTGGCAGCTATATGAAGGATATGAAGGAAGTGGAGAGAGACTATTTTTTTGAGGATTAGAAGGCTATTGCAATCAATCAGTAAACACATATTAAATGCCTACTATGTGCCGGGCACTGTGTTAAGGATACAAAAAGAGGTGAAAGACAATTCCTGCCCTCAGGTAACTCACAATCTAAGGGTGGGGGAGACGTCAAGCAAACAGATATGTTCAAACAAATTATATTCAGGATAAATAGGAATAATCAACAGAGAGAAGTCACTAGAAGTAGGAGAGATTGAGAAGGGCTTCTCATGGAAGATGTGACTGTAGTTGGAATTAAAGGAAAGCAGGGAAGCTGGTAAGCACAGATGAGGAGGGAGAGCATTACAGGCATAGGAGGCAGCCAGAGAAAAATCCTGGAGCCAAGACATGGAATCTCTTGTTCATGGAAGAGTCAGCAGGCCAGTGTGACAGGATTAAAGAGTGTATAGCAGGCTATAAGACATAAGAAGACTGGAGGTAACATTAGGAAGGATTTTGAGTGCCTAAAAGAGGATTTTATATCTGATCATGGAGGTGAAAGAAAGCCCTTGTAGTTTATTGAATATGTTATGAATGAAAAGCCTGAGAGACAGAGTTTCTGGGTAATTAATAACCAGTTTGTTAATTAGGCTAGCTAATAATCAATAAATTGATTATTTGTTATTATTCAGTGGTTTCAGTAATGAAAAACAAAAACATGAAGAGACTGGAAGTCTTAATATACTTTTGTAAAAGGAGGTATCCTTGACAGATGAACTTTGATTGGTGAAGTTAATGAGGGGGTAGGCTAAAAGTCTTTAGCTCCTCCTCCTGAAAAATGTGGCTTAATCATGAGATTTAGCTGCTTCCAGCAATCTGGACAAAGGAATCCATCTCTACCTAAACAACTCTCTGGTTGGTTTTCTTCTTCATGAGCTGTATCACCCTAAACTCCAATGGTATAAGGGCATGAGCTCATTGTTTTAGGGCAGAAATTTATCTAGATTAGATTCTGTTTACACTCTAAACAGAAGTAAGGTCTCCTAGTTGGGTGGGGTCCTGTCCAAGATCTAAGAACATGTTCTTATAGGATTTGGGCAATCTCATCTGTCAGACTGGTCCTTCAGAGACTGGCCAACTGACCTATAGGACTGGTCCCTGAATGATGAAATATAGAAAGGAAGGAAGGAAGGAAGGAAGGAAGGAAGGAAGGAAGGAAGGAAGGAAGGAAGGAAGGAAGGAAGGAAGGAAGGCAAAAAGGCCTGGATGTCAATTTAATAATTAGTTATTAATATAATAGAAAAATAATCACTTCTCATTTTCCTCTTTGCTTCTTTCAAATATGTTTTGAATATATATATTTGGGATATGTAATTATCTAATCTTAAAATTTTCACCAAAAATAAATTTTCACTTTAGCAATCTATTTTATTGTTTATTCTGGTTATTTTCTTTTTGCTGTTCATTCTCCCTTTAGGAAGATGAGGTCCTGCTAAGGATAAGAAGATGACCTCTACTATAAAAGTGAATTCATTTTAAAATTTCCCCAAAATATCTTCAGTTGTAGCAAAAAGTTCTGGGATGAGATATAAAAATACATTGAGTATTCAGTTTCTAAACAGTGCATATTAAATAGGTTGCTTATAATAAAGCATTTTCAATTACTAGCCATGTTTAAATGAATTGGGTAAAAGTAGATATCTCTTTAAGGCAACATAAGATAGACCACAAGCCATTATTTTAAGATAACTAATTGTACCGAAATGCTTTTTATTAACACAATAGAAAACAGTTATGACATTAATTTCACTAAATAAGAAAATTATATCCTATTTTCATAAATTTGTATATCATTATCTAATTACCCCCATACCATTGTGAGACATCAAAGACCTTATCTTATACAAGAATGTAGAACTAGTAACAGGCATATGGCAACATATCTACTTAGTTGTTGAAAATATCAAAAGGAACTTTGATAAACTGGACTCTTCTCAGCAACACATAGTTATAAGACAGTTCTACAAGTCTCAGGATGGAAGGACACATCTACATTCAGAGAAAGATCTAGAGAGAACAGAGTTTAAATGGAGACTGAAGCAATCTACATGCTATCGTTCTTTTCCACGTTTGGTTCTCTTTCTTTTTCCCATTGTTCACTCCATTGGCTACAACCCTTCTATACCACCAGACTAATGTCCAATTTGAAAATATTTGCAGATCTAATACTTGATTGCATGCCGCCATGGGGGAGGGGGGAAGGAGGGGAGAAAATTTGAAACTCAAGAGATTATGAAACTGAATCTTGTAAACTAAAAGTAAATAAACAAATCAAATTTAAAAAAAAAAAAGAAAAAAGAAAATATCAAAAGGACCAAAATTCTAGCATTTGCATTATATTATAGTGGTTGAGATATATTGGGGATGTAGTATAAGTTGGATTTTCCTTTGAGATAATGATCTCTTATTGTGGTTCATGACTACCTAACATAATTATAGAAAATTACCATAAAAGAAGAATAAAGAGATAGTTATATAGTAAGGGGAAAAATATGTCCTTATCTTTATGTCAGTTCTAGACTAGAGTCCTGTAGATAGTCAATTGCAGTGAGCCAGGTTTAAATGGTAGGATACTTTCTACTTACAAGAAAAGTACATACTGGGGAAACCAAGTCCCATGCCAAGAGTCATTCTCCCAGCCTTCCCCATGAGCATTCCACCTATAGTTCATCTTGATCATACTTCTGATCAGGCTCAGTTGCAGTCTCATAAGATCTTAAACAGCAAGTTCCATGATCAAGGTTTGGGTAGATTCAGTTATTAAGGATCACATAACAATGAGAACAAGTATTGACTGTAGTCTCATATTGAAAACAGTAAGAGATTCATCATTTTAAAAAATCGCAACTTATTTTGCCCTGGTTAGAGATATTTGCTAGAAGCATGACATGAATATAACATATCAATACTGGTCCTAAAGGCCCAATGATCAGAATTACTGTAAGTAGCTAAGTATATGGAACCAGGTGGGCAGATGTCTTGGATGAGAAAATGAATTAAGAGAGTCTAACCTTAACCTTCCCAGGGTTGCCCTCCCAACCTTATCTCCAAGGACAGATGTCCACTGGCTTCAAATCTCAGATGTCGCTCCCATTGAACTATTGGTGTTTTTCCTGAAATGCTTGTTTAAGGTTGGCCCAAGGACAGAGCAAACCTAAGGATAAAGCTCCAAAAGAAAGGAGGAAACCAAAAGGTTTCACTTCAAACCACAACATCGCATTAATCACAGTAGGGCTGGATATAATTTTCATCAATACTCTCAGGTTGTTGCAATAAATTAGCTAACAAATAAGATTTATCAGGCCTTCTAAAAAAATCACACAGAATATTTTTACTTAATATTCCTTTCTATTCATACTTCTCTTCCTCAAAAACAGCCTAAAATTATGTTGATGTAAAGAGATAATTATTAGACTTTCATTAACTAACATAGCTGGAAACTTCTAAACTGACAGATAGCCATCTCTTATTCAACCCTTTAAAGCAAAAACAAATCTTTAAAATTGGAGTTTCAGACTAAGTCAGCTAAAACGTAATTTCAGTACAGACCATTCCAGATATAACTTAAGAACTTACAATAGTATTATGTTAGAAATTCACAATTACCACAGTAAATTCCTAATTAACATCTCCGTCTCATCAAAAAGTGTTCTCAGTGGGGAAGGAGATTCAGTTTTCTAAGTGAAGCAATACCAAAAATATACTCAATTAAATTGGCCATATCATAATAACCCTTAATAACTTAACCAACAATCTCACAGTTTTCCTAAGTAATAGCTAATTTTAGATGAAGCTTCCTCTTTACTGTGGACAAGTACTTCAGAATATTAATAGTGGGCAAACATTTCCTTTTTCTTTTAACAGTTTAGCTCATCATGTAGTAACATCTAGATTAGACAGGAGTTGTGATCCTAATAATATCATAAATAATATTATAGATTTGAAACATAAAACAGCATCAATTTCTGTTGGAGTTAACTCAATTCAGTTAAATCTATCTCTAAATTACTTTATACAGAGAATCATTCTGAACTTACCTAAAATGATCTATGAACTTTCTCATTCTGATTAGATGGGGTACATACTTTCACTTTTGTGTATTTTGTTTAAACCTTATAGAATTTTTAATGTCACCAGAAGAGATGAAACAAACAGAATTGTGTCAAATGTTGTTATCAGATAAAAACAGAAGAAAAAAATGTTTTTTCATCCTCGTAATCTGAATAAAATACAATACACTTTACACTGAAAGTCTGATGTAACTATTTCCAAATTAAAAGAATCTATGTTGGTGTGACCAAGTTTCACTATAGAGATATATACCTAATTTTACATTAACAATACTAAGAAATACACAAAGTTTTAACAGTTGGAATTCATACCTGTTTTTATTAGGTAACTTAAAATGTGTTTGTGTATTATAAGTCATTGATGTTAAAATTCCTCACTCTAAGAGTCCAATTGAAGGGCTGGTTTTTAGCCGAGACAAAAAAGACCTAAGGATTTTGATCCAATGCTGACAAGATATGGTCTTTCTTACCAGGCAGAAACCTTTGAGTTTTCACAGAAGAAGTTAATTAAATAATTCTCTATTTGGACAACACAAGGAAGTATTTAGAGTCCTACATAATAGTCACAGATCACAATAACCAGTATTTTCACCATATCCAATATTTATATAGTGTCAAATTTATAACAAACTTCCTACAGAACATCCTGAAAGGTGGATGAACAGAACTAACCAGATGCTCATATAACTTTACTTATAAGAAGACAAAAGCCAAAGTTGAAAATCATTCTGAGGACAGTGTGATACAATGGGTAGAGACTTTTTAAAAATTTTTGTAAGAATAAAAATATTTTCCTTTGTATTTCTAGTTTTTAACTAAAATAAAATCACTGTACTTTAACCTGAGCATGGGGCCAGAACTTAAAGTCTTAAAATATTCTCAGCCTGCTCAGTTGCCAGTCTGCCACACAAGCAAGCACTCAGCATTACTTTAAACTATTAGCAGATTTAGTAAGATTTTAGGACTCTGCTTTCCACAGGTGAGGACATTTTAAAGAGTTTTGCTATGCCAACTTCACAGAAACCCATTATTACTATCTCCTATATTTCTAAAGAGGTTTTGGGGTTTTTTTTTTGCTTTTTGGAGGCAATTGGGGTTAAGTGACTCACTCAAGGTCACACGGCTAGTAAGTGTTAAGTGTCTGAGGTCAAATTTGAACTCAGGTCCTCCTGACTTCAGGGCCTGTTCTCTGTTCACTGCACCACCTAGCCACCCCCTAAAGAGTTTTTAAAACATATTTACATCAGTCTTCTACCAATTAAATCCATAACCCAAAAGAATAAAAGAAGAGTTCACCTTTCTAACAATATTTCTAAGACAATGAATATTCAAATTAATGTTAGGCATTATCCTTATACACATTACCAATCACATAATTGTGATAATTTAGTTTAAAACCACAGTTAACAAGTTTCCTGATATAGTATAATAATAATTAATAATAATAAATTTCACTTAAAATGAAACTAAAATAAATTCAATATACCTGTATCTATTTCCCAAATAGTATCATATAGAACATCAATTTATAATTTCAGTTATTTGGTATTATATTTTATACAAGGCCTATTTATTCCAAGCATTTCATATTATGAGATTCATTATTTCCTGCTAATCTACTGCAAAAGATTTAAAAAGTGACTGTAATCTACCCAGTTTATCACACTTTGGAACACTTTGCTTATCAGATTTCTTCTAACCCTCTTTAACTTTATGTATTGGCTTATTGATACTGCGCATACTGTTGTTAAACCAATATCTTACTACAGCCACACTTTCCCAAATTATAGAGTTAATTTCATCCTAGATGATTCTCTTCATTAATTTTCCTATCACAATTATAACCTGCTGCTTTATTCGCTATAATTTAGGTATTCTCCAGGAGATCAAAAGAGTTCTACTGTACTGCCTATTCCTTGTCCTAGAAAAAGTTTGTGGGACAAATCCTTTCTTAAAGAGAAAACCACTAAGATGTTTTTAGTGATTACACTTTTAGGAGGCTTGTATGGGCTTATGTTCCCATTGAAACAAGAGTGGGCTCCTATCTACTCCTAACACCATTAACAGATTATGAAAGGCTTAACTACCCAGTTAACAATAGAGATCTGTTATGTTCCCTACAGAGATCAACTCAAAGCCGTTTTCCAGATTTAAAATACTTACTCTCTTCCCTTTTCTGATTACTTACTCTTCACTTTTCAGAACCTGGAGAAAATTAATACTTAATTATTCATAACATACATTTAAAACATAAATTGCTGAAATTCTAAAGTGATTGCATTTAAGGCCACTATCAAAAAACCTTGATTAAAATGAGCCTTTAAAGAACAAAAACTTATTTTTGCAGTTTTAAATGCATTAGTCTGATGGTGGGGTGGGTGGAGGAATTTGTAGAGAACAGAGTACCATCAGATAGCAAGGAATTCTGAAAATCTGGCTAGGAGATCTTGTCCCTAATCATTCACAGATGGATTTTAGGGATAAATTACCCACTAACTGGTGATTCTCCTGAGTTAAAACCAAAATTAATTTCCATACTTAGCTTTAGTTAGTTAGCACTTATTAAATTTCAACTGGATAACATCAATAGAAAGATTAATTATTCGGTTTATAAAATCAGTAAAGGGTACTAGGGGTGAAAGGAACCCCTGGAGAAAGGCTGAGTTTTTGGGATCTGGAAAAAGAAAACCTGTTCTTGAGATCCACAACCCTTACCTCTCCCTCTTCCTACATTATTGCTTCTTAGGGAACCCTTAAAGCCATTCCCCTTTTGATTTCTAAGATCTCTTTTTCTCTTAAAATAGTCTTGAGTAATGTGACCTCTTGTTCCATAGTAGGAGCACTTTTGAAATGCCTAAGGTTGTTATTTCCAAAATAGCCTGTACAACAACCTCTGTAATGATCTGTATAGTAACTCTTGAAAGAATGGTTTGGGCAGAAACAGGCTGCATAACACTCTGGTCCCCTTCCATAGCTTTCTTTCCTTCATAGACATAGAGAGCAATTACTTTAATCTGCACTATAGTCATTCCATGCCAACCTGGGCGTCTCTCATGGAAATACTCTTCCTATCTCAGGCAGAGATTGATTAACAAAATGGGTACAAATAATCCAAGCATCTCTCAGAAAAGAGGAGTCTAGTCTCTCATGAAATTAAGCGCTTTTTGCATAGCCTGTTGTAAAAATAAATAGGATTCTCATTCTCCTGTTGTACTGTCTCCTGTACTGTCTCCTGAAACCTATTCCACTTTGCTGGAGAAGCTGCACAAATAGCCATACCCTCAAATAAAAATTGCCTAGCCTGCTGCAGTCTGCTGTAATCATCAGGATTATCAGAGTCATATTGTGGATCTTGTAAAGGCCAGTTGGAGATCCCCTCCTTTTGTCAGGGCTAACCTATTAGCTGCCTCTGTGACTGCTTATCTTTCACTTGGGGAGAGCAAAGTCACCATTAAGTCAGTTATGCCTTTTTAATCATTAAAATAATCTATTGCTGCTCCTGGATTCTCATCAAATCTATTTGAACTGACATTATTTCTCCATGTGGAGAGATCAGAGGGAGAAAAAGATTTGTATCATCTAATAGAAATCACATTTACCTTTTTTTTTTTCTAATATTTTCTCTGATTAATTTAAGTGAATCCCTTTGGCTATACTCTTTTTACTTTTATTAGTTCCCGTAATTTATAAGAATGCTTAAACTGACCTAAGAATTTCCCTTGTAGTCTACAGTTGGGACTACAGTCTACAGAGCCAAGCTGTTTTAAGGTAGAGTCTATGGGAGGCATAGTCCTGAGGTCTTATCTCTTAGCAGTTTAGAGCTGAAGATCCCCAATCCCCAATCCCTCAAAGGCTTGGATTTTACTTCACAGAAGGACCCAAAAGAAAAATTCCTTCTCTGATTTCACTTTAAAGTCTGCAAACTTTTACAAATTGGAGAAAAGTTCCCCTCCCCTGTCAATCCCTTTATTTTGGCCACAATTCAAAGACAGAAAAGTTTTTTTTTTCTTTATTTTTGCCCTTTACACTTTAAACATAGATAACACAACAAAAGGAGTACTTTCAGGCAACATACACATGAACAAAAAAGAATAATAAGGAAACTGAAAAAAGTATACTTCAATCTGCACTCAATTCATTCATTTTCTTTCTGGAGGTAGATAGCATTTTTCATCATGGGTACTTTGGAATTATCTTGGATTGTTGTCTTGATAAGAGTAGCTAAATCTTTCACATTGGTCATCATTACAATGTTCTCCTGGTTCTGCTCCCTTCACTTTGTATCACTTCATATAATACTTCCCAGATTTTTCTGAAACCATCCTACTCATCACTTCTTACAGCACAGTAGTATTCCATCACAATCATATACCACAATTTGTTCAGTGCATCTCCAAATTGATGAGCATCCTTTCAGTTTTGAATTCTTTTCCACCACAAAAAAAACTGCTATAATTTTTCCTTTGATCTCTTTGGGATACAGAATTAGTGGTAGTAGTGCTGGGTTACAGAATATACACAGTTTTGTAGCCTTTTGAGTATTCCAAATTGTTCTCCATAATGGTTGGACCAGTTCACAACTCCACCAATAGTGCACATCCCCTCCAGCATTTGTCATTTTCCTTTTCTGCCATGTTAACCAATCTGATAAGTGTGAAGTGGTACCTCAGAGTAGTTTTAATTTGCAGTTCTTTAATCAATAGTAATGTGGAACATTTTTTTCATGTGAGTATTAATAGCTTTAATTTCTTCATCTGAAGCCTGCCTATTCATATCCTTTGACCATTTATCAGTTGGGGAATGGCTCTTATTTTTTTTTACCAATTTGGTGAGAAATAAGGCCTTTATAAGAGGAACTTACTATAAATTTTTCTTGGTTTCCTACTTTCCTTATAATTATGGTTACATTGTTTTTGTTTGCATGAAAACTTTTAAAGTTTTATATAATCAAAATAATCCATTTTACTTTCTGTGATCCTCTCTATTTCCTTGGCTGTAAACTTTTCTCATCCATGTAGCTGACAGGCACATTTTTCATGCTCCTCTAACTGATTTATGATATTGTACTTTATATCTCACCATTTATCCATTTTGACATTATTTTGCTATATGGTATGAGATGTTGGCATATGCTTACTTTCTGCCAAGCTGCTTTACATTTTTCTCAGCAGTTTTTGGCAAATGTTAAGTTCTTGCTCCCAAAACTTAGGTCTTTGAGTTTTTCAATCATTAAATTACCATTGTCATTTACTACTGTGTATTGTACACCTAATTTATTCCACTGATCTGCCACTCTATTTCCTTAGCCAATAGCAAGCTGTTTTGATAATCACCACTTTGTAGTCTCATTAGAAATCTGGTAATGCTAAACCACCCTCCTTCACATTATTTTTCATTGATTAGCTTGATACTCTTGACCTTCCTTCCTTTCAGATGAATTTTGTTATTATTCTTTCTAGCTCTATAGAATAAACCTTTGGTAGTTTGGCTGTTATGGTACTGAGTAAGTAAATTCACTTAGATAGAATTGCTATTTTTATTTTATTTTTATTATTTTGACTTGGCCTACCCATGAGCAATTAATATTTCTCCAGTTTTTTAGGTCTAGCTTTCT
Organism: Pseudochirops corinnae; assembly: GCA_028646515.1. Lineage (NCBI taxonomy): Eukaryota > Metazoa > Chordata > Mammalia > Diprotodontia > Pseudocheiridae > Pseudochirops > Pseudochirops corinnae. The sequence goes on along the minus strand of JAQQSV010005801.1, from coordinate 4,190 downwards.
TCATAGGAAAAGTGTTTTGTAATTGTGTTCGTATAGTCTCTGGATTCGTCTTGACAGGTGGACTGCCAGGTCTGTAATTATTTCAAATAGAATTTGTCTTTTTATATCTTCCTGCTATGTTTCCTTGGTAATACATAGAAATGCTGAAGAGTTGTATGGGCTTATTTTATATCCTGAAACTTTGCTGAAGTTGTTAATCGTTTCAACTAGTTTTTTAGTTTATTCTCTAGATTCCCCTAAGCATACCATCATACCACAGGCAAAGAGTGATAGTTTTGTACAACAGTGTAAATATAAAGAACTACATACCCCAAATCAAAAGCAAATATAATAAAATTATAATGATCAAATAGGACTCAGAATGAAGAGGTGTGAGAAGCTACCCTCAACCTACCCCTTTGCAAAGATAGAAAGCCCACAAGTGTTACATATTGAATATATTTTGGGGCTTTTTCAATGTAGTCATCAGTTATACTAATTTTTTTCCTCTCTAAAAAAATCTATTTGTTAGATAATTCTCTGGGAGGGATAGGGAAGGGCTTATTTAAGATAAAAATGGTTATGTATCAAATAGAAAATCTAAATAAACTCTTTTAAAAATATAATTACTGAGAAGACCAGAAAGCAATATGGCAGAAATTAAGCTTAGACATAAATATGAAATCCAAACAGGATGCAAAGCAAAGCTGTCAACTGAGGAAAAAATCTTTTGTCTCCAACGCCTCTGAGAAGGATCTGATATCCAAGATATGTTGACAGTATCAGAAATATGTGATATCAAAAATTATTCCTCAGTAGATAAATTGTCAAAAGACATGAACAGTTATCAGATGAAGAAATCCAAGCTTTCAGGAATCAAATAAAAATAATAATAATAATTATTATTATTATATAGTATTATAATTATTATAATAATAATACATATGCACTTAAAAGCAGCTCTGTGGTTTGATTTCATACCCATAAAATTGACAAAGATGACAAATGAAGGAAAGATATTTTTGAAATGATTGTAGGAAGATAGACACACTAATGCACTGTTAGTGTTAGTGAAAGCCATTGTTAGTGGCTTTCAATTGGTGCAACCATTCTGGAAAATAATTTGGAATTATACCCGAAAGATCACTAACCTGGTCATACCCATTCACTCAGCAATACTACCATTAGGCATGGACTCCCGATGGGATCAGGACTGAGGAAAAGAACCTGTGTGTTCAAGATTATTCTTCATTCTCTCCTTCCTTACCCCAAGAACTTTTTGTTGTGGTACAGAGTAGAAACCAAGAGGGCAATGAGTGAGCAAAATTTGGTATATGAATTATAATAGAATTTTATTTTTCCTTAAGAAATATGATAGATTCAGAGAAATATCGAGAGACTTGTATGTACTGATGTAGAACAAAGTGAACAGAATTAGGACAACAGTTTACCTGATGATCATCATAACATGAGAGAAAAAACTCTAAAAGACCTCTGAATTTCAGCTAAGGCGGTGACCAGTTGTGACCTCAGAAGACTCATAATGAAGCACATTTGGTGAGATAGTCTAGAAATACAGAATCAGACAGGCATTCCGACCAACATCTTGATTTGTTTGGTTTGACTATACATATTTGTTTAAAAGAAGAAGAAGAGGGCGGCTAGGTGGCGCAGTGAATAGAGCACCGGCCCTGGAATCAGGAGGACCTGAGTTCAAATTTGACCTCAGACACTTAACACTTACTAGCTGTGTGATCTTGGGCAAGTCACTTAACCCCCAGTTGCCCCTCCCCCCAAGAAAAAGCAAAAAAAAAAAAAGAATACCTTAAAAAAGGAAGAGGAAGAGGAGGAAAAAGAAGAAGAACAGGAAGAAGAAGAAAGGAGAGAGATGGGAGAAGAACAAGACTTTTCTTTGGGGGTTCAAAAGTTTATCTCAAAAGTGTATTTAGTAAGAATCTTCCAGGGCACTCATGATCTAGGCCTGCACAGCAGAGATTTGTTGTCATCTGAGTTAGGTCATCCATCATCATATAGAGAAGCGAAGAATGTTTAGAATTACTTATTTATTTATATTATTTACTTAAACCCTTAAGGAAAAGTCTTGCTATTCTCCCCACAAAATAATAATAATAAGATAATGATAGACAAGGATAACTAAATGTGGAGTTATTAATGGAGTTAAATAACTAAACATGGGGTAAATAATAAGGAATTTTTACATGACTAATGGAAATTACTGAATTCCTTTCCCAAAGTAGATACCCAGTAGATGCTTCTTGAATGGAAATGGCTTTTTGGCCACTCAGGCAACCAAGAAGCTATATCTTTTACCTGAACCATAATCCCTGAGCCAATCAAATCTCCAGGACAATTTAAATACCTTTTAAGTAAAAAGACCTAGTATATCCTAAACATGTAGAGAAAAAGAGAATTTAAGGATTATAGGTCTCCCATAAGGACAAAACATAGCAAAAAAACTTGAGCATAATGCAAAAAACTATATGGGAAAACTGCGACAATTTCTGAACACAGAAGGGTAAGTGTCATTTGAAAGAATCTGTAGATCACCTACAAAAAAAAAAAAAAACCACCAAAGGCTGCAAACTCCGAGATATATATAGCAGTTAAACTTCACAGTTCCATTGAGAAACAAAAAATTATGGAAGTGACCAAGAGACCTTAAAATATAAGGTAAAGACATTTGAATGACACACAACTATTCTGTATCCACCAGAAAACTCAGAAAGAAATGAAGTATGTTCTGAAGAATAATAGAGTTCAAGATGCATCCCAAGGTGACCTACCCTGCAAATCTAAGCCTAAGCATAAATTTTAAAATATGGGAATTCAGTAGTAAAGAGATGCTTTAAAAAATTCTTAGAAAGAAAACCACACCTGATGAGACTGTTTGCTTCTCAAAAACTCCAAGCAACAGAAATATAAGACTAAACAAATATACAACATAGACAACAACAGAATAGCAGTAGAAACACCACTAAGATATTTCTTTCTGAAAGTACAAAGACAAGAGTGAAAGCAAAAGTCAGATGGAAGTGATGATGGAGAAATAGGTCTAAAACATCACAGATGAAACTTTATAACACCCCACCTACAGGTGAATCAGTATTTTAAAGGAACTAAATTACAAAATTGAAGGGAGCATTAAAAAAGGAGAGAAAAGGAAGAAGATAGAGGGGAATATATGATGTACCCTAAATAAGTCAAAAGTTTAAAATGGGAGGGCAGAGTCAAGATGGTGGCATAGAAGCAGGAGAAATCCATACCTCCCCCCATAACCACCTCAAATACCTATAAAATATGACTCTAAAAAAATTTTAGAGCTCTAGAACCCACAAGAGTACAGAGAAACAAGGCTCCAGCTGAAGGCAACTTGGCAGGTGGACAGGAAGGGTTCATCACAGAGTGCTGGGAGCTGAAACCAGCCCAGCCTGAAACCATGACTGTAGCCCTGGGGCAACCAGGAAAAGCAGCGGTTGGAGCTTTCAGCAGAGTGGATCACTGGCAGCTGTGGCAGTCTCCAGAATTATCAACCCATAAGAAACAAGCACAAAGTGAAAGGTCAGCAGAACTCAGCTAAATTTGGGGGAAAGGAGCCGTCCAGCCAACTGCCCCCAGGGCAAGAAGCGGAGTGACAGCCGCCTCCATGTGGCTGCTTCAGAGCTCTCAGTCTGCAGATTGCGGGGGGGCCAAGCAATCATTCAGAGGCTAAATGCTCTTGCATTAACCTGCCGACATTGGGATCATGGTCTTGGGTGGTAGTCCTGAGGTGTGTGACCAGTCAGCCAAAGCTAGTGGGGGCTGCAGAGACAGCAGCCTCCTAATAGCTCTGGCTGCTACAAAAACCCCAGGGATTTGGGACAAAGTTCTCCCCCTGGGAAACAGAAATCTACTGTGGCTCAAAAATCAAGTTAATTGAATGGCAACATGAGCAGGCAAAGGAAGCAAACCAAGCTCAGCAATTCAACTTTAGATTCCATATTTAGGGACAAAAAGGATCAAAGCATGGAACAGGAAGAAGGCAACACAGTCAGAACTCCCACACCAAAAGCTTTGAAGAAAAACGTAAACTGGTTACAAACATAGAGAACCTTAAGAAGGAGTTTGGAAAACAAATAGGAGAAGTGGAGGAAAAATTGGGAAGAGAAATGAGAATGATGCAAGGAGATCATGAAAAGAGAGTCAACAACTTG
>JAQQSV010005800.1:0-14442 GCA_028646515.1 Pseudochirops corinnae | reverse complement strand
TGCTTTCATAATGGAGAAAGCTTTATCCCAAATCACTGGGGCTTTCGCAGCTGCCAGAGCAATTAGGAGGGTGCCCTCTCTACAGCCTCCACAAGTTCTGGCTCACTGGCCACACACCCCAGGACCACCACCCAAGACTGTGATCCAGATCCAAGCAGGTCAAAGGAAGAGCAATTACTCTCTGAATGGTTGCTTGGTCCCCCTACAATCTGCAGGCCAGGAGCTCTTGAGGCAGCTGCATAGCTGTCACTCCTCTACCACTTCTCACCCCAAGGGCAGGGGCTGGACAGTGGTCTTCCATCCACTCCTGTTCCAACAGAGTTCCACATTCACCTTTACTTTGTCTTTGGTGTTAATGGGTTGAGAAGTCTGAAAACCATCACAGCTGCTGGTGCTTCACTCTCCTGAAGTCTGCTCTCGCCACAGCTGGTTGGGGCTGTCCTAGGGCCAAAACTGTGGTTCACGTGGGATGGGGCTGGGCTCAGCTCCCAACTTGGTGTGTCAGACCCTTTCTGTTGGCCTGCCAGGCTGCCTTCAGTGGGAGATTTGTTTTTCTCCATCACTTTGTGGGTTCTGTAGCTCTAAAATTTGTTTAGAGTCATTTTTTACATATATTAGAAGAGGTGGAAGAAAGAGCCATGGGGAAGTCCTGTTTCTACTCCACCATCTTGGCTCCACCCCCAGGAGATGACATTCTAATGTGTGAAAGACAACAAATATAAAGAGGCTGGAAAACAGGGGAAGAAAGGTATACATGTATCAGCAAGATTTGGAAATGACCAGGAACAAACATGATTAATAGTTTGTATTAAAGATGTGAATTAGGAGAACTGCATCAATGTGGGTTCTTTTTCCAGTGATACATGACCAAACTTCACAGCTTCTTGAGTCATAGTTGTCTAAGGCTCAGCAAGGTTAAGCAATCTCCCCATTAAGACACACCTAGTTGGTGTCAGAGGTGAGATTTGAACCCAAATCTTCCCTACTTCAAGTTCAGCATTCTATTCAAAAGGCCATCATGTTTTTCAGGTGTAAAAGGATATTCTACAAAAAGGAAATGTCTATTCCAAATGTCTGTCAATTGCTGTCTCCTCACTTTTGTCCCTCTACTATACACTCACATCTAAACATGGGATTCACCTGCTATAATAATTGCATGAAGACAAATGTGAAAAATTGTGAAGAGAGAAAAAACAATGCTTCTGTCAATGTATAAACCAAATAGTTTTATCTTCAAAATGTACTTACTGTTTTGGTCTCAACAGGGAGGCAAGTTTTGCATGTAAATAGCAGGTGGTTAGGGAGAGTTACTTTGACAGCTAATGTCTTATACTGCCTCAACATCTGTGGTCTAATAGAGTGACTGTGTTGTAAGTGAAGTTGCTGATGAAAGGTAACCAAATTACATGGAGTTTTTCATCTCAGTTTCCAGCTGACTATATGGGGACCAGTTGAAAGGGGAATAAAGGAATGATTAAAAATAAATTGTACTCTAGTTCTGGTGGCAACTGATGTAAATGAACTTGAAAAGGCAAATAAGCCAACACTAATTTTAAAGACAGTGGTTCTTCTCAGTCAGCTTTATTGGAAATTGGCCCATTGGAAAGAAGGAAAGGCTAACTTGTTTGGGGAGTGAGCAATTATAAGCCACAGAAAAATGAGTAAAGACAATAATCCCTGCTAAGGTGTCATTAAGTTGTCTGAAGTTAAAATAGCATGTTTTTTAAAAGTTTTCCCACAAGATGAAAGATTCTCAGGATGGGAAGGACCTTCAGAAGTCAATCAGTGGAAGTCAAATTTGGCCAGCACTCACCTCTATGATAACTCTCATGAGTAGCCATCTAGTCTTCGCTGGAAAGGGAACTCCACCACCTCCAAAAACAGCCCATTCCATTTGAGGAGGACTCAGATTGGAAAGAAGGTCTTTCTTACCATGAAGTTTCAATATGCCTCTTTGCAATTGCCACTCCTTGCTTTTCCCTCCATACCAAGAAAAACACATCGATACCCTCTTCTAGACAGTAGTCTTCAAATACTTTTTAAAAGACCTTTGGCAGCCCCAATGTCTCTTCTCCAGGATAAACATCCCTGGTTCTTTTAATTTTGTCTGACCTGCTGATCTGCCTCCTCTGGACATACTCCAGTTTGTCAAGGCTCTTCCTAAAATGTAGTTCTCAGAGATAGACTTAATATTCCAGGTGTGGTAAGAGTATATAGCAAAATTAGCACCATTCTTGTCTGGAATACTATGCCCTTACTTTTTTTTTCATTTCTCTAAAACCTACCAGATCTTTTCACATGCAATAACATCTATGAACTGTCTTATACTTGTACAAGTGATTTTTTTCAATTTATTCTGCACATCTTCATATTCATCTTTCTTAAAATCCATCTTATTTGATTCAGTCTATCAGGCTAACCTCTTGAGACCTCTCTGAATTCTGTAAGATTCAATGATCCTTTTATTAAGCACCTATTATGTGCCAGGCACCAATTTAAGCACTGGGGATACACAAAAAAAGTGAAGCTGTCATAGACATGGAAACTATTATGTCCTCCCAATTTTTTGCCATATACAAATATGAAACTTTTATCTAAGTAAATGATACTAATTCTCTATAGAGGATCAGGCCAACCCTTGACCCATAGATTCATTCTATTTCACATAGACTTCTCATCCAATTTGGTCATTCAACATATACAAAATCCACTTAGCTGGACCATCATATAGCAAATATTTGCTCATCTAGTCCCTTGAGTTGTCAGTTCAAAAACTGTCAAAACCCAAAAAATGAGATGTATGGCAGATATCAAGAACTCATGCTCTGGGCCTACTTCAAGCCTACTTATCTAGCCATTCTTATAACAGTGGTAACATGACATCAAAACCTCTAGGTCCAATGTTAAACTATAATTGAGACTGAAGAAATTTCTGTAGAAGTAATGAACCAATAGTGATACATTAGTTACTAGACAGATGAGACATCTGATTGATTGAATCTTTCACTTCCCAGCTGGAAATGAACATGCAAACTCTTGGGAAACTGCTTTAGGCTGAGAACAAAGCATATCAGTGAAGAAAACATCTCTTTGTCTCACATTTTTCTGCTTGGGTATGTACTACATCCAGGAAGCCTTCCCTGATTAACCCCAGCTGAAAGCTAGTCAGTCAATAAACATTTAATAAGCCCCTACTACATGCTAGGCACTGTACTAAGAGCTGGGAGTGTCCCTGCCCTTGAGGAATTGTTATTCTAATGGAGAAGACAATAACTATGTACAAAAAAGCTATAGACAGGGTAAATAGGAAATGACCCAAAAGGGGTTCAAGAAAGGCTTCCTACAGAAGACTAAAAGAAAACAAAGGAAACCAGGAGACAGAAGTGAGGAAGGATGGCATTCTACTCCTGGAGGAGAGGCAGTAAAAAAGGCCCAAGTCAGGAGATGGAATGTTCTGTTTGAAGACCAGTAAGGAGGTCAGTGTCACTGGATAGTAGAGTAAGCATTAGGGTAGAATGCATAAAAAACTATAAAGGTAAAGATGAAGCAAGTTAGGAAAAGCTTTGTCCACCAAGCAGGATTTTGTATTTGATCCTAGAATTGATTCTAGGTTGCAAGCCTGCATGACTGAGAAGATGGTGGTACCTTCCATAGTAATAGAGAAATGAGGAATAGAGAAATGAGGAATAAGGGAGGGTTTGGGAGGCAGAGGGGAAAACTAATGAGTTCACATTTGGACATGTTGACTTAAAGATGTCTATTAGACATCAAGTTTCAGAAATCCAATTGAAGATTCATGTGTGAAGCTCAACAGAGAGAGGGGTCAGGGCTAGACAAACAGATCTGAGACTCTTCCTCATTAAATTTTCCTAAAGCATTTTGGCTGGATTTGTGCTCTGACCTATCACATTCTATCTTGTGTCATACTTATTTATACACATATCACATTCTGCCTATAAGACTGTAAGCCCTTCAAGGGCTGGCACATGTCTTTCTCTCTTCCCGAGTTGACTACTTTTCTGCCTTTTGCTTGTTTCCATCCTTAGAAGAGATTTTCTCTTTTCCTTAACCCCTGGGTATGTTCAGAAGTCACTGTTAATAGGAAGCTATGGTATTCATGGGATTAACTTTGAGTAGTCATAGAAAATGCCCTCATTCCAGAGAAACCAAACTATGTTCCCTCTGCAGGGCACATTGCCCAGTTCTTCCCTAAGGCCCTCAGAAGGGCCTGCATGGGCATCCTGACCTGGATGCGTTTCCTTCCACAGCTGGGAAGCAGTATTAGCAGTGAAATCCATTGGAAAGAACCCAGGTGGTTTTAGGTAAAGCAGGAGAATGCCATCACTGATCATGTCCATGCTGTTTTATTTCAATAAGAAAAAAAAAAGTTAAGAACAATGTAAGACTTTTTGAGCGCTTCAGTGATCCTGTCAGGTTCGAACTCACTTATCTAGATGTCTGTTAGAGCTCTCTCTCTCTGCCTTGCCAACTCAGAGCAGCTAATCAATTCTTGACTTACTTAAATGATAAATTCATTCTTCAGAAATTGGAGAAACCAACAAGGAACATTCTATTCTGGATCTGATTCCCAAGAAGGAGGCATAAGTTGAGGGAGTAGAAATGATAGAAATCTTCGAGGAAAGTGAGCTATATAGCATGTAACATAGAAGAAAAGGAAAAGCAGACATAGTCTTACATTTACCCTAGATTTATAGAAAGCCTTTTTCAAAGGGCTAGATGAGGAGGGGAGGGAGAAACCAAGTAATTGTCTGAGAGGCAGGCTGGTATAGCAGATAGGGTGCTAAGCTTGGAATTAGGAATTTACATGACTGAATCCGATCTCTGACTCCTTCTGGCCTCGTGATCACAGGTAAATCATTTAACCTCTCCAAACCTGTTTTTACTTCTGTAAAATCTAATCCTAGTCTTCTGTTTTCAATGTTCTAATTTTATTCTACAGTTATCATCTCTCAGACTTTGCCACTATCACTAAACTACCTTTACAACCTACAACTCCCCAGGGCTATGGCAGCTTCCAAATCCCAGTGGCGATTTCCACCCATGAACCTGCATTTCAGATAGTCCCAGGTCACCTACACTTCAGTCCCCTCCAAGCTCTGCTTGTACCTCTCCAGACTTTACCATCACACTCCATACCAATCCCTTCCCTCCTGTTTCCCTTCAGCTCCTTTTAATGTGTTTTCTCCTGCAATTGAAAGGCCTGTCTTTCTTTTTGCTTTTCTCTATATCCCCAGCACTTAGGAGAGTGCCTGGCACACTTAAGACAGTGCCTGACACATAGCAAGTGCTTAGGATATGCTTGAGGCCTGCCCACTGGCCTAGCTGCCCACTTCCCTCACAGAGTTATTTCAAGGCTCCAAAGAGTCTGACGATTGAAAGACCTCAGCAAGCTCAAAGCAAAATATCAATGTCAGTAACTGCTGTCGTCTCTTCTATCTCCCTATTTCACCCTCTCTATTCTGACAACACTTGTATTTTTTTTCTAGCAGAAAAGTTAAAAAGCAGAACCTGTTAGTTAATTAGTCTCAGAAAAAAACAGATCAGAACAAATTACATTAAAATTGAAACAGACTGCTGAAACTTTGTCCAACAAACATTATAATGTAAAGCATTCAATAATGGGGGGGAAAGTCCTGAAACTGCAGTAAGCAGATCTTGGTTCAAATCCTGACTCCTAACTCCTGCTTGGGCTGCCTTGGTGTTAATGGCAAGCAAAGAAGTAAAGTGCCTTGTTTCAGCTATTTAATTATTTAGCACCTTGTTTCAGTTCAAGTTTCTTTTGAGCCTTGCCCAGGATTATATCAAGTCTTTGTTAAGAAACAGAACTTGTGAACCCCACAGTGGGAGGGACCTGCCAAAGACAGGAACAGGAAGGACTTAAGAGGGGTGCCCTCTTAACAGGGAGGAGCTAATGACCAGATAAAAAGCTGAGCACAAGCTGGGAGAGAGCAGAACTGAGAAGGAGAAAACTTATGGTATCCTGGAACTCTATTTGTCTGTTGTCTGTGTTGATTTGTGTTTGTAATACTTTGTACAGAAGTCCTGGGATGTTACTGGAAGCCTTGGAAGAGGATTTTCTTGTTGTCTATTTACATAAGTCCTGGAGGAGGGTTTCAGAGGTCCTGGGACTTTACTGATGATTTGTGCTGACCGCTCGGACCTTGTTTATGGGTCTGTGTTGATTTCTATGCTGATGATTTGTGTTGACTTCTCAGATCTTGTTTGTGGGTCTCTGTTGATTTCACAGGCAGAAAGTGAATTGATGATGGTGCTGGCAAGGTGAATGAATGTTATTTTAGCTGTTAAGCTTTGTCTTCCCAGAACCAGAAACTTCAAAGGACTTGAGATGGACTCGACATTGTGAGCTTCAATATGGAACTGGATGAGGAGCTGGACAAGAAGCTGAGAGCTGCCTACTTGTGAATCCAGGTGACAATTTGGTAGATTCAAACAGGCATTGGACTCATGCAAGAGGAACCACAGAATTTGGGAGCCAGCCTCAGATCAAGATGAAAAGACCTCTCCTTGGGTACTTAGTGCTAACTAAGAAGATCATGATTTACTGTGGCCTAAGGGTGGGAGAACTTTATACTCTGTACCTTGTACCTCTTAAGGATGATTGAGTTAAGGATGATTGAAAACTAATCTCCAATCAAGAAGAAAGAAGACTTTTTGACTGAGAGATTAAGACAATATGATCTAGGGGTGGAGAACTTTGACCTTTGTACTTTGTGTCCCTTAAGAAGGCTTATTCCTTAAGAATGACTAGGTTAAGGACTTACTAAGTGATATCTTTTGTTTAAAACTATGTGGCCACTTTAAGTGAAAACTATGTGGCCACTTTAGTGATAAGTTGTTATGTTATAACATTGTGAATGCTGTACTTTGGTTTCTGTGAATGTTTTACTTTAATTTACTGCTGAATAAATGGAGAGTTCACTATACTATGTGATCAGAACCTTAAAGCTATTCACAGCAACAGTACTCTGGAAAGCTGCTAGTGCTTGGCTTTATACTTGGCAAGTTATCTCAATTCAGGTTCTTATCTGTAAAACAAAGGAAGTAAAGTCAATGATCTTGGAAAGCCATGCCAGCCCTAAATCTACTTTCCTATGGACCTGCTCAGTGGGTGCTAACTTAGAGGTATACTTCATAGCTAATTCGAAAAATGGTTTCCATTTCTACTTAATACTCAACTTTTACAGATTCTTTTCTGGTCAGTATAATAACTGTAATCACCTCCCTTGACATCTTCAAGTCCAGATTCTCTCTTCACTATTATATACAAACTTCTGAGGTCTTCATCAAGTCTTTGTACAAGGGCTTGAGGAGATTTCAAAATTCTTTCTGGAAGAAAAATATGGGCTTCTCTTACAAGCACCCTTCTAGTATATGTGTGTATGGGAAAATCTCTGTTGGATCCCTTTTAGAAATGAAATTTCAACTATGAGAATATCTTTCTTGCCTGTTCAGACTAACACTAATAACAGGATAGAGACTTTGAAGAAGTTGAATTTTAAGTTAATAGCAGAGGTTTAAATCATATTACCAAGTGGGAGGATAGGATTAGTATATAATATTAAAGTACAAGTTACAAATATCAGGGTAAAAAAGTCACCTATCTCTCTGGCCAAGTTCCTCTTTCTTCTCTCATAAGAATAATGGCAATAAATGAGTCAATGCTAGTGTCAAAGGACAGCTTCATCATAGTATTTGATTATACTTCATATAAGATTTTATGGCTTCAATTAATCCTCTCTGTAGCCTTTTCTCTTATGATGTTCTAGCAAATAATATTTATCTTTTGATGACCTTTCATAAAGCAAAGCTATGTGGTTTAATATTCTATGTTTGTCAGAAGAAGGTCCTATGTACAGAGTGGTGTATTTTTCTATTTCCTTTGAAAAAGACAAAGGTTATTTTATCATTTGAGGATATTGCCTGGGTGTTATCTATGTTATCTAAATGATCTATATATTTCAGCACCCAACTAAAACTTATCCATATCTTTAAGCAATCGTTTTGATTGGAATTCTGGTACTGCTGAGGTGCAGCTAGATAAAAAAAAAAAATGATAGATTTAAGGATGGGGGAAGTGAGAGCTTAGAAGTGCTTTATAGAAGACCCTGAGGTCAAGAGCTGTTTGGTTTTTACTGTTGTATTCCTAGGGCCTGGCCCATAGGCCACAGATTTCAAGATGGAAAGGATCTCTGAGATCTGGTCCAACATCCTCATTTTACAGAAAATTGAGGTACCTTCTACCTCTACAGTAACTTGACCAGAGTCACATAACTACTAGTCACTCACAGGAAGTGTCTGAGGTTGTATAGTTGAAGAAACACAAGACTTGGAGTCAGGAAGACTTGGGTTCAAATCCCAGAGAAAATGCCTAGAGCAAAAAATTGAACTAACTTGTTCAAGGAATGGCCAGGAGGCCAGTGTCCCTGGAATGAAGAGTATGGGGTAGGTAGTAAGGTATAAGGACACTGAAAAAGTAGAAGGAGGCTAGGTTATGAATGCCAAACAGAAGATTTTGTATTTGATTCTGGAATTGATAGGGTGCCTCTGGAGTCACTGAGTGATGAGGTCAGCCCTGTGCTATAAGAAAACCACTGATGGCTGAATGGAGGATGGATTACAGTAGGGAAAAAGCTTAGATTGTCAGATTCAATAGCAGTTATGGAAATGGTCCAAGCTTGATGTGATGAGGGCCTGCACCACAATGGTGGCAATCAGAGGAGAGATAAGGGAAAACATGTAAAAGACATCGCAAAGGTAAAATGGACAGGCCTTGGCAACAGACTGTATTTGGGGCATGAGAGTAAGGAGTTGAGAATACTCCTAGGCTGTGAGCCTGAGGAACTGGGAGGATATTGTTGCCCTCTTGTTGCCCTCTGTAGTAAAATGGAAGGTCTTAGTGGGGGAGGTTTCAAGGGGAAAGATAATGAAATCTGTTTTAGACATTATGTGTTTAAGATGTCTACTGAATGTCCAGTTTGAGATGTCTCAAAGGCAATTGGTGATGTGAGGCTGGAGGTCAGCAGAGAGTTTGGGGTAGATTTTCAGAGATAGGTAGATCTGAAAAACATTAGTATAAAGATGGCAAATAAATCCACAGAAGCAGATGAAATCACCAAGTGAAGCAGGATAGAGGGAGAATAAGAAGAGGACCCAGGACAGAAACCTGTGTGACTCCTATGGTTAGAGAGTATGATTTAGCCTCTCCCTGTAAAGGGTTATTTTTCCACAAGGGAAATCTTAAGTATCATACACCAGCAACTGAACAGGTGTCCGCATGTCAATTAACTGAAAAGTTTATGTCCCAAAGCAGGGAAAATTTAGGTTGCCTTGGAAACAACCTGATTTGGTTGGCCCCTGAAAACATTCTCTGAGAACATTCATCACTGATCATCTGTCCTGCACATATAGTCAGACTACAGATAAATACGAAGGGGGAGGTTTCATTTTGACCTTCAGAGTCCAAAATGTTCAAACACTCATCACCCAGTGGAAAGGTCAATGAGCTAAGGATGTTTGTTTTCTTTTAAAGATTTTCTGTTTGAATGTTACTCCCTTTGAATGCTGACAGTAATGTCACTGACCTAGTATGGGTCCTCCCAAGCAGCAAATGGAATATATTGGTGAACTTTATAAAATAACAAACAGGATATTTTCTGGCCAAAAGATAACATGTAGGGAGACAAGCATGCACTTTGGGAAAGTATATTTAAATCTTCTAACTAATTACTGCTTCAGTCGACAATACAACATTCTCATAGCCCCAAAGACTCCATGCCAATTCCAAAAGTGTCAAATGCACTCAAGGGAAATATTCGATACGGGGAAATGTTGGCTTACTTATGAGCTAATTCAGGTAATTTGAAATTTCTAAAACAACAAACCTCCATCCCTCATCAAAAACCTGGACTTTAAACTCTAATTAAAAGTACCACCTCCTCCCAGAATGTACAGAATGGATATAAGAAGTAATGAAATACAAGACCATCCAGGGACTTCTACCGCAACTAGAGACAACACAGCAGGCGGTGGTTTGGGATGGCACTTTGGGATGAGCTATCTGGACTAAATTCTGCAGGTCCAGAGTAACCAATGCCCAATGGAGTGTATTTTGCCAAAACCCCGCAGATCACATTTTGACGAAGATACACATAAACCTTTCCTGTTTTGCCAATTAAATAGGCAAAAAGCCTAGAGCTAACATTTAACTTCAGGTAGAATTACTATGCAAATGGCATTTTCTCTCTTAAATCTCATGATCACATCTGCAGCTTAAAAGCAGCAAATACTCATGGTCCTATTTTAGCTATATACTTGTAGGGCCGTCTCTGAAACTGTGTCCTCAATCTCCATCAATTCAAATCAGCAGGTCCTATCCTCAGAGCTCAAACTACTATGATCACACAGGAGATAACCCAGAAGGGACAGTGGGATCGAGGTAAAAGATTTCCATTGTCATAGCTGACAGTCTCTATCGTGATGATCAGTTGATGCAAATTAGTCAGACTTAGTAAGCTTTAAGAAAGAGATATTTACCAAGGTGATATATTAACAGCATTTGGCATAAAACATGCCCCAAGAAGTGTGACACACTCCTCTACACGTGCATACAGAGCCTTAAGAGAAAGTTAGCTCAAATAAAAAGAACACGAGTTATAAAGAGGTAAGTCATAGCTGTTGGAAGTCTATCTGCCATACTCTTTAAGAAGTTTTTATCAGGTAGAGTGAAGTTTCTGTGCTATAGAATGCAGGAGAGCCTTTAATCTGATTTCTTCATCTCATCCTGTCTGACATTGTGTCTCAAAACAGATACTACACTTAGCTACTACAGAGATGCTGCTAAGATGACAATGGGAAGATAAGAAGTACAAATTTGGCTGGGCCTCCAAAATTTATTAGTTCTTCAATTCTGTCAGAAGGGAGGAGGAGGGTGAGACTCTCTTCCAATACCACTATGCCAGCAGTTCCTTCAGAGGGATTTGGTTGGAATTCTCTCTCCTTTTTCCTCCCCATCCCCTTGAAATATCTTGGTTTCTGAACTAGCTCCCAGTTTTACATAAACCTCTAGAGTGTGACCAAGTCCCTCAGCTAATCTGAACAAACTGTCTGTAAACATCACTTCAGTTTATCCAATGGTTTTCAAAGACTTTTGACACTAAATCTAAAGCCTTTGATTGAATGAGTCATGTTTTCATCTGGGCACAGCATTATCACATTTGCTTTAAGTGCAATGAATTCCTACTCTTACACAGTATTTGCCTAATTTTCTCCAGACTTACTTCAGCTAGAGTATCTCTAGGAGGGCAACTAGGACAGTGAAAGATTTTGTGCTCATGACAGACTGCTGTCTTTCCTTCAATTTCAAAGAGGACCAGTGATATCATGGGGTGATGTCTTGACTTGCACATGAGGCAGACTTACACAAAGTCATTGCACTCACTCTATTCCAGGCTCAATGAAGTACAGTAGCAAGACAAAAGTCAGGATGGCTGACAATGGCTTAGGATGCAGCAGGCAACCTTGGTGTCTTTTATGGCTGATCAAGTTCTAAGCCTTCCAGAGTGCCTGCTCTAGCCACCTTCATGGACATTGGAACAAACTTTTTTCCTCCACCCATTCCATAAAAGGAAGTCTTCACATGCTTGGAGTAGACATCCCCCTAAGTCACCCATGGGTTTGAGGTCTGTTGGTTAGCCTCAACCTGTTTAGGTTGTCTGCCAAGATGGCTTATCAAAGAATAGCAAATGCACATGCTTCTTGGAGCCACAGGTGAGAGCTGAGGGCCAGGTGGACAGCAAAGGTGAATGAGCAGCCATGAAAAGGACTCGGCAAGCCCTCATGCCAGAAGTACAAGTCTCTCTGAACAACCCATATACCCCCATTTTCATGAAAGATAACAATCAGGTGCAAGAAGTTGGAATATTAAGAGAGAAGAAGAGAATGTAGGCCATGACAGTTCTCTTCAAGTACTTGAATCATTTTTCTTGGTTGCAGAAGGCAGCATTAGAACAAGAGGAAAAAGTTGTAGGAAAGCAGATTTTAGCTTGACTTCAAGAAAAATTTCCTTCTAATGTGATTCAATTTTATCAAATAATTAATAATAATAATAATAGCCAGCATTTTTGTTGTTGTTGTTAAGTCATTTCGGACAGTCCTGACTCTCCCTGACCCCATGTGGGGTTTTCTCAGCAAAAATAATAGAGTGGGTTGCCATTTCCTTCTCCAGCTCATTTTGCATATGAAGAAGCTGAGGCAAATATGGTTGACTTGCCCAGGTTCACACAGCTAGTAAGTATCTTAGCCCAAATTTAAACTCAGGTCCTCCTGACTCCAGGGCCAGCATTCTATTCACTTCACCAGATAGCAGCCCTACAGCCATCACTTATATAGCACCTATTATGTTCCAGGCACGGTGCTAAGCACTTTATAAATAGCTCATCTGATCCTTACAACAATCCTAGGAGGTAGGTATTATTATCTTCATTTTACAGTTGAGGAAATTGAGGCAAACAGACTTTATATGACTTGCCCAAAGTAAGTCCAAATCCTCTGCAGAGAAAGGGTGAAAAGGGATTTGCACAGGGTACTAGAAGAGAGAAGTTGTTTAGAATAGCCATTATAGGAGGTGTGACAAGAAGTCAATCAGAGTAACATAAAAGGACTGCCATATGGTAATAAAGGTATGGCTGAGATTAGATAACACCAGTGTGCAGTGGACGTTGTCTTGGGATGGTTTCCGAACTTGTTCCAGCACCTTGCACGTGAATAAGAACAAAGAAAGTTGGTGGTCAGTATATGTGATGGTTGAAACTTGCTGAGCCATGGGCGGTCACAAGCGATACAAAGGCACAGAACAGTATATGACTGAATCAGTCAACAGGAGAGTTAATAAAAGCTTGTTGTAGGGTCAAGGCAATGAAGAAAGTAAAGTGAGATGAGTGGAGTAGTGATAAAGAGGAAGGAGTTTAGAAGTCATTTCACACATGTTATTTCACCTGTAGCAGTGGAGGTACTTTCCTCTCACAGAGGCAGTGCTCAGAAAAGCCACTGTAGGTTCTAGGGATTATTTATATCCATTCAAAAACCAATGCTCATATACTCATTGCTGTGCTTACTTTTACTAGTCAGGCAGAGGACATGATACATTCAAAGCAAAGACATTTAATTAAATAACAGTGAGAAAAGTAGCAACAGAATATTTCCCACACAAAACAAGGCATGCTTACCCATAAAACACACACAATTAGTGGACACACCCAGGGAAATTAATGTAAAGTGAAGGCATCAAGCACACTACCAGTGTGGGCTGCAACAGCTACTGAACTAGCTGAAACTGTGGTTGGGTAATATTTAGCAAAATAAATGGAAATACTATAGAACAAAGATAATGTTAATATATGGATTTCTAAGTCAATGTGTCCTGCAATATGGTTTAGTAGCCCTGTTTCTATTTGAGTGTGGTACCACTGATGTGAGGAACACACAGGCTGCTTTGTCTCTGTCTCTCTGTCTCTCTCATCTCTTCTAGCTTTGAATATATTATCCACCTGTTGAAATTCATGCCTTTCTTTAAGATCCAGCTTAAATGCCACTTCCTCCAAGAAACTTCCCCTTACTTCATCCTCTGTCCCTACTAATATCCTCTACCCACGAGAATTACCTCACTCTTATCAAATATGTCTAGATCCCTCCCTAATACCATCTTTTTCTAGGAATCATACTTTTTTTTATATATATATGACATCCTTCACCACTAGACTGTAATCTATGCTTTCTAATTTTAATTTCCCAGGAGCTAATATAATGCTTTAAACATAGTAGATACCTAGTCAATTCACACTGAATTGAATTAAAGCAACAATTTAGAGCACTCTATTTGGCCAACTCAGATGCTGGAGAAGACTTTGAGAGTTCCTTGGACAGCAGAGGTCAAATCAGTCAATACTTATAATGGCAAGCAAAGGAGTGCTTCGATCGTTGTTTCAGTTATTCAAGTACTTAGCTCCTTGTTTCAGTCATTGAAGTATTTAGCTCCTTTTTCAGCTATTCAAGTGCCGTTGTGTTGATTTCACAGACAAAAAGTGAACTGAGATGACAGTGTCAGCAATCAATGTGTGTGAATATTGCTACAACTCTGCTAAGTTTAATGTGTGTAAATATTGTAATGGCTCCGTTAAGCTTTGTCTTCCCAAAAACAGAAACTGCAAAGGGCCTGAAGTGGACTAGTTACCATGAGCTTCAAGTTGGAACAGGAGCTGGAACAGGAGTGGAGAGCTACCTACCTGTGAATCCAGGTGACAGTTGGGTGAATTCAGGCAAGAGCTAGGAGCATAGCAGAGGAGCCACGGAGTTTGAAAGTCATCCTCTGGTTAAGATGAAAGGGCCTTTACTTGGGTACTTAGT
>JAQQSV010005799.1:0-14442 GCA_028646515.1 Pseudochirops corinnae | reverse complement strand
TTCTGTCTACAAAGTTTCTCATTGGTGTATTGCCATATTAATGTAGCTATTCAATGAATTAAGCAAAAGTTAATATCTGTAACTGAATGTGTATGTAAAAGTATTTCCAAAGTGAATATAATCAGAGGATAGGCAAGCTTAGTGAAATAAGAATGTATGTCTACTATTCAGTTGTTTCAAGTCAGAAACCTCCCTTGTTTAAGGCAATACAGTTATGATTAGTGAAGGAAAGTTTATTAGTCTGAGTAATGGGTTATGCTAGCCCATGCCCACTCTACTGCTGGTCATTTTTCTCCAATCTCTTTTGGCTCTTGTTTGTTTAATCTCTTTGCCGGATTTGTATCTTTTAGACACAGTGCATTGACAGCTCAGGCTGATTACCACCCATTTAATAAGAGCCCACAGACCCAGACCTGATTTTGAATTGTTAGTTCTTTGGAAGAAGCCAAAGTCTTGCCCAGAATCCACATCCTATCCATACTCCCCCCACTCCCCAACTAAGAGATGCCCCACTACTCTGAACATCTCCAATGGCTTCCCTTGGGGACTTGACCTATCCTAGCCAGCCCCAGTGTGAGGACGTGAAGAAAGAATCTGGCAACAGATGCTGCCTAGAGGCCCAGCCCTTCACCAGCTTTTCATCTACAGGCCTGATGGTGAGTTTGGCATCATCACACACGTGGGGAATGTGGGCAGGGGAACTATCCCAGGCCATTCAATCAACCAACTTTGCTTGCCCATGAGTAGCAAAACCTCCCTGCACCTCCAAAATCCAATCCTGAGTCACTGTCCCATCTCCAACAGACAAATAAGAGAGGTGACCCAAACTGTGTCAGGTTCCCAAGTGTTGAAGTGCCTTTGTAACTTTGTGACGTTATAACTTCAATCTGTAAAAATCTCCATGTGTGCCTCTGCTCAGACCTGCAATTGGCATCCCCCAACAAAAATAACACTGGGGGACGTGCAGGCAGTTTGTGTCCTCTCCCCTTCCTATGATCTTGTTAAATCACCCTATGTTAACCTGTGTGCTGCTACCACTGAAATTGATAGGAACCAAGGGTTATCAAGCTCCAAGCTCCTGATGTCATGTACCACTGGCCTCACTCCCTGCATTACCATCCACGTTTTAGCAGACTCTTAACTCCTCTGACATGTGTATTTTGATCCATGTCCTACTCCAAGATTTCTTTTACTCTGGGGAGGAGGGCCGTGAGCATTTTGGCTTGTCTACCAGAGCAAGAAAGGCCCCCATCCTAGTTCCCCTTCTGGTGGGATTAGGTATTGCTGGATCCACTATCGTAGGCATAGCAGCTCTAGTTACAGGGAAGTTTTAGTATTCTGCCTTGAACACCCAGGTGGATCAAAAATAGTAAAGAGATACTGGGGGGACAGGGACCAACTGATTACAGTCCCTATTTAATTGGTCCCCCTGATTGACCTCCCTTGTTAAAGCATTAGCTGGCCCCCTTGCCCTTCTACTCCTCAGTCTCCTCATTGGCCTCTGCCTTATTAATGCTCTCCTAAGCTATGTACATAGAGGGGTCCAGTCTATTAAGTTAATGGTCCTGCATACACACTACACACCAGTGAGTAACCAAGAATCTATGATTTGATTCTTTCCTAAAGAAAAGGGAGGAATGTTATGGTCAAGAATTAGTTAAGAAATATTTTCTGAAATTAGTAATCAGCCTAGTGAAACTCTATGGTATACAGCCAAGTGAAACTTTATGATAATTAGCCAAGTGAAACTCTATGAACCTGGGAAGCCTCCCTAGAGTGATTTATTTTTACCTGGGAGGCCGGCCTAGGGTAATCTATCTTTTCCTTGCCCTGTGCCCCTCTGCTTACCTTGCAGACCCCCTCCGCTTGCCTTAGTAACCGCTTGTTTGTATCTATATGACAATCTGCTTAGTAACAAATTGTGTTAGTTAGATCCCTAAACCTAATGAAATGTATAAAAGGTTCCTCACCCCTGAGTTCTGGGCTGCTCCCCCTTTAATTAGCATGGAGTAGCCCCAGCTAGTAAATTAAAGCTCCTTAAAACTTTTAATTGGGACTTTGTCGTCACTTTGTTAAGACTCGTCAAGTCATGTCATTTCAGTTCGATCCTATTAGTTACTGAAGAGACAAACTTGACTTTAAAATAAGAACCTTCTATTAGTATTTTAGAAAAATGAAGTTACAATCAAGCCTATAAAAATTACTTTTAGTGGATATGAATATAGACATCTTATCAAGAAATTCAAAAGTCTATACATAATGTAGATGGAGGTAGGTGGTGCACTGGGCTTGCAATCAGGAAGATTATGTTCATGAGTTCAAATTCAGCCTCAGACATTTACTAGCTGTGTGACACTGGGCAAGTGGTAACTTGCTTGCCTTGCCTCAGTTTCTCATCTGTAAAACGAAATGGAGAAGGAAATGGCTCCAGTATCTTTGACAAGAAAATCCCGAATAGGGTTAAAAAAAATCAGATGGCTGAACAACAATACATAATGTAGAAACTGTATTTATAACATTTTAAAAAGGTTTATTATTATCCTTAGCTTTAAGATTCTGTATTTCACAAAACTAGTGCTAACACATACTAATGGCTCAGTGTAAAGAGTGCTGGGTTTGTATTGTAGTCAGTAAGACTTGAATAGAATTCCTGCCTCAGACACCTAATAGCTGTGTGACTTTGGCGAGTCACTTAACCTGTTTCTCTCAGTTTCCTCAGTTGTAAAATGGAGATAATAATACTCCCTACACTTCCTACCTAGAGTTGTCGTGAGGATCAAAAGAGAAATATGTAAAGTATCTGGTTATTACTATGTAAATGCTAGTTAAAATTAGTAACAAAGCAATTCCTAAAAATGCTTTTAATTATGACTGAAAATCCTAATATTGTTTTTTTAGAACTTTTTTAAACTTTTATTTATTTTCAGTTTACATCATTCATTTCCATGAGACTTTGAGTTACAAATTTTCTCCCCTTCTTTCCCCCACCCACCACCCCAAAACAGCGATTCCACTGTACACTCCCTCCCCCAATCTGCTCTCTCCTATGTCCTCTCCCATCACCCCTCTGACTTTCCTGTAGGGCAAGATGGATCTCCCTACCCCGGTACCTGTATATCTTATTTCCCAGTTGCATGTAAATAATAATGATAACAACATATATATGTATATATATATGTATATATATATATACACACACACACACACACACACACACACACACACACACACATATTTTTAACATTTGATTTTAGAACTTTAAGTTCTAGATTCTTTCCCTTCCTCCCTCATCACCTACCCTCATTGGAAAGACAAAAAATTCAATACAGGCCGTGCGAGTCTAGCAGAACTTTTTTTTAAAGAGCCATGATCAAAAACTCCACTCTCTTCTATTACCACCCCCTTTTAAATTTATATTACTTACATTATTTTCAGAGAGTATTTTCTAAAACATGTCAAAGAATCTAAATACCAGGCTCTCTCTCAATTACTGCTGTTATAAAACTGATTCTTGGAATAGCGAGTTTTACCTGTTGAGATAAATTATCTGTAACCAAATTTAGACATAGCAAAACAGAGGCCTAAGCCATACTGTGTACTATAATTGCGCAACTGTAACTAAAATCTACTAAAACTATTCCACAGAAAATTGTGCAAGAGGAGAGTTTTACTTTCCCAGAATTTAAAAGTTGATCACGGCCATGGTCACAGTCCTATGATTACCAATTTGTCTCCCTAGGCAGGAAGTGATGACTATCTAGGTCTGGTTTACTTTAAGTGTATGGCACTTTTGGGGATACATACACAAGCTTAACTGGGAAAAGCTTTTTGGTTGCTGTCCCATCTCTTTCACACAGGCAGAGATATGGGGGGAAAAACCACTTGCTAACCAACCAATTCCATGTTACCCCTAGCGGGGGGTAGAAAAACACATGGCTGTCTAGGCATGAACACTTGCCAATATGGAGAAAAAATAGTACGCTCCCCCTTCTCCCATCCCCACCCCTAAAGAAAGAAAATTCCACGGGGTAATTTCTCCCGGTCTTGCTGATCTCATCCTTTAAGTTGGCAGAGCCGCTTTTGGATCAGTTTCCCAAAGGGATCACGGGATCCATTAAGGCTTGTTTATTGTGTGCGAGCAACACAACACATAAAGACAGGGACTGGACCCGGGAGGCCTTCAAGGCGCCCTATGCCCCGGAGGTTGAAAAGTGACCGCTCGGGGCCTAGGCCAGACAGGGCAAAAGCCCCGGAATAAAGACTAGTTCCCCCTCCTCCCCAGAGAAACGAAGGCAGGCCCTCACGCACAGACACGCACGTACATCCCCCACCCCTCACGGTCAAGTTTGCTAACAAAACACACGCGGAGACCTCGGGGACGGGGAGGCTGGAGGCGGGGCGGCGGCGGCACTCGGGCCGCTATTTGCTGCGGTGTCCCGTTTTCCCCCAGTGACACCGAGATCCGTGGTTCTTTCGGTCGCACCCAAGCAGCCTCAGCCCCAAAGGTCTTCCCTCGGGGACCGGGGCGTACGATGGGAAACGAGGGAATTCGCTTCAAAAGAGGGGGGCTATCTGAGGCCACCCCCCACTTTTGTCGGGAGGGGGAGCGAAAGGGCGGACACTCCTAGGAGGCGAGAGGGGGAGCGAGGAGACACATCTCCCCACAGCCCAAAGAGGAAGAAGGCCTCGTCCTCTGACTGGGAAAGGTCCCGCCGTCAGGCAGACAAACTAGTCCCGGAGCAAGCGAGTCGTCTCCCGCCGCACAGTTGGGGAAAAAAAGGAAGAGGAACTACTTTGTTACCTCTCTGCGCGGAGCCGAGCGAGGAGGTGATGAGTCGCGCGGCCGCGCAGGTACAAGCGCAGCAGCCGGACATCTCCGCCGGGCCTAGTCCGGGGCTGCTCCGCCGGCTGCTCTCCCGCCGCCGCTTCCCGGCCTTAGCCGCTTTCTCTGCCCGGCAGTCCGCTCCCGCTCGACTCCGGACACCCTTGCCTGCCCCGGGCTCAGTGCAGAGCCTGCTGGCCTTTTCACTAGGCCGCACAACGATTCGCGCCCCGCAGCCGCCGGCTCCGCCGGGTAGATAGCTAACCACACCCCCCCACCCCACTGTTCCCTTCCTCCCCCCCACCACCCCCCCTCCCGCCCACCGGGCCCGGGAGCGTGCGCGCGCCTGCGCCCTGGGATGCCGGGGGGAGGGGTGGGGGTGAGGGTACGTGAGATGAACGTGAGATGGAATAAGAACGGAGAAGGGGGCGGAGACTTGTGTACCCGACTCGCGTATCAAAAACTCCATTTGGGACAACATATACCGCCAGGCCATTCACGAAGGCGGTACCCTCCCGTATCCTCGGATTGGAGAATGGGAGACATAGATCCCAGATGTGCTGCCGGGAGTTGTAGTGCGATACGTACCACTGATTGGCCGGATTGCAAACTTCCGGTGGGGATTGCATAGAAATGCTTTCCAGTAGGCGGAAGATAGGAAAACTAAAGGCAGCCAGAAAAAGCCCTAGGATTCCCTTTAAGTAGTCCTGGAGGGATAATTATCATGCTAATAAGTCGATGTTGAATTTTAGTCCTTTTAATGTGAACAGATCTTAAAGTTTGGAAGGAAAATGTATATATGCTTTTCAGTGCTTTTTTTTTTTTTTTACCTTCCATGTGATTTTCCTGAGACTTGAATTGTCCAGTTAAGGATAATTAAGGGTTTTTGTTCCTTTTAAGATACTACAGCTAACAGCTTGCAGTTTATTTCAAGCCATAACTTGCTAGACTGTGGTACAATTTCATATGGAGGATCATAATTTTAGAACTGGACGTTACAGGCTATATATCCAGTAGATGAGTGAGACCCCAAAAATTCAGTGACTTGAATAAGTAACTGAACTAGGACTCAAACCAAGATCGTCTTATTCCAAATACAAAGTTCAACCATGGTGATGCAGTCCATAAAGAAATCCTGTGACTCCAGGTTTTTCATGAATAGTTCTTAAATCCCAGTCCATGGGACCATTATTCCTTCAGATCACCTCAGAATGGCCTTTGTCCCTATCCAGGGGTATTCACTCTGGGAGAAACGTTACTTATCACAGCCAGTGAGCCTTGAGGTGGCTGCCACTACTAGACTATTCATTTCTCAAAAATAATTTAATTACAGAAGAATATTATGTTAGTTTGTAACTGTTGCCCAGTGTAGAATTTTTGAAAAAAATGAATGCTTCTATGTAATTGAATCCGATAACATGGAAATGCTAGTTTAACCCTTTCCTATGTGCTTTCTTTCTGAAGCATTAAATTTTTTGCATCTACTTCTTCATTGGGATGCCAACTGTTAGAATAGACTTCAGAGAGAAAACTTGGATGTAATAAACTGTATTATAACTAGATAATATTGGCATTTTTCTAATTTCTAATTTTCTAAATTTAAATTTAGTTGTGAATTCATCAGATCTATAAATAAATGGTAAAGATATAAAACTGAAAGTAAAGAGGCCCAGGATAAATTGAAAGCCACAATATGCCAGACACCTCAAGGCTCAATGGCTGTGGCAGTTAACCTTTTTATCAGATTAAATTCCTCTCCAAAGAGGCATACAAAGGCTATTCCAAGGTAATTCGGAGGAATAATTGTTAGGTCTCCCAGACAGGGATCCAAGAATTGTTTATGAAGAATTGAGGTCATACTGTTGAGGTTTAAGGTTTAGGGGTATGCGCAACCCCAAAATACCAACACATTGGATCCTGCTGAATTAATTCAACTTAAGTCTTCTATCAGTCAAAGTAAAACAAAGTTTATTAAAGATTCATCATAATGGGTAGACTCTTAAGGAGCCTAGGTGTTTGTGACTCTTGTACTGGACAAGCAGGCCAGAATAATCTGTCACAGAGTGAGTCTGTGCTAGATAATTCTCAGCAACCTCACAGAGACAAGAGGGAGCTTATATACAGAAAGATTGTGGGAGAGTTCTAGGGGTGGTCTAGAGGAGGAGTTTGGGGAGGGTTCTTGAGGAGGAGTCAAATGAGGTCAGACTCCAGTAATGAGATTAAGGGTGAGAAATAGCTGGAGGCTACCTAGACAATAGAGGGCTAGGCTAGTTTAAGGGTAACAGATTTGGGTATAGATATTTGGTAGGATCAAGGATTCCGAGTAGCTGGACTGTGGAGGGCTAGGCTAGTAACAGAGATTTGGGTCTGGTGATAATGAAAGATTTATGGCCTCAGGCAAATTCTTCATCAAGTGGGAAGATCCAAGGAAGAGTCGAAGGGGGTTCCTAGAGCCTGTACCCCATCAATACCAACATCTCATACCTTAAACCAAGGTAAGATCAAAATGGGTACATGATTTAGCCATAAAGGGTGATATCATAAGCACATTAGTGGAGCATGGAATATGTTTTTACCTGTCAGATTTGTGGATAAGGGAAGAATTTGTGATCAAACAAGAGAGTATTGTGTGTGGGATGTAAAATGTTTAATTTTGATTACATCAAATTAAAAAGCTTTTGGGTTTTTTTTTTGCTTTTTGGAGGGGAGAAAGTAGGGTAGTTGGGGTTAAGTGACTTGCCCAAGGTCACACGGCTAGTTTCCTGTTAGTGTCTGAAGCCAGATTTGAACCCAGGTCCTCCTGATTCCAGGGCTGGTGCTCTATTCACTACGATACCTACCCGCCCCCAAATTGAAAAGGGTTTGCACAAACAAAACCAGTGCAGACAAGATTAAAAGGAAACTGGGAAAAAATTTTATAGCAAATTTCTCTGATAAAGGCCTCATTTTTCAAGAATTATAGAGAAATGAGTCAATTTTATAAGAATATGAGGCATTTCTCAGTTGATAAATGGTCAAAGGATATGAACAGTTAGCTTTCAGAAGAAGAAATCAAAGCTATCTATAAGTCATATTTTTTAAATGTTCTAAAATATTATTGATTATAAAAATGCAAAATAAAGCAACTATGGGGTACCACGTCATAACTATCAGGTTGGTTAATATGACAGAAAAGGAAAATGATAAATGTTGCATGGGATGTGGGAAAATTGGAACACTTAT
Source organism: Pseudochirops corinnae (assembly GCA_028646515.1). NCBI lineage: Eukaryota > Metazoa > Chordata > Mammalia > Diprotodontia > Pseudocheiridae > Pseudochirops > Pseudochirops corinnae. The sequence continues at coordinate 6,398 of JAQQSV010005799.1, read as the reverse complement.
ACATTGTTAGTGGAGTTGTGAACTTATTCAACCATTCTGGAGAACAATTTGGAACTATGCCCAAAGAGTAATCAAACTGTTCATACCCATTGAGCCAGCAGTACTACTACTAAATCTGTATCCCAAAGAGATCAAAGAAAAAGGGAAAGGACCTATATCTACAAAAATACTTATAGCAGCTCTTTTTGTGGTGGCAAAGAAGTGGAAAATGAGGGGATGCCTGTCAATTGGGAATGATTGAATAAGTTGTGGCATATGATTGTGATGGAATATTATTGTGCTATAAGAAATGATGAACAGGCTGATTTCAGAAAAACCTGAGGAAGACTTTATATGAACTGTTGCGGAATGAATCAAGCAAAACCAGGAGAACATTGTACACATGATCACCTATGAATAACTTAGTTATTCTCACCAATACAATGATCCAAGACAATTCCAAAGGATCATGATGAAAAATGCTATCCACCCCCAGAGAAAGAACTAAAGGAGTCTGAATGCAGATTGAAGAATACTTTTTTTACTTTTTTACTCCTGGGTGTTTTCTTTGGCCTGCATTTTCTTTTGCAACATGGCTAACATGGAAATGTTTTATATGACTCTACATGTATAATCTGTATCATATTGCTTGCCTTCTCAATGAAGGGGGAAGAGAAGGAAGAAGAGAAAGAATCTAGAACTCAAATTTTTAAAAAATGAATGTTAAAAATTTTTGTTTACATGTAATTGAGAAAAAATAAAATAAAAAATGTTAAAAAAGTGAAATATTCACAAGTGTATGTCCATGTTGTGTGTGTGTGTGTGCGCGCACACCTGTGTCTGTGTCAATGTAAGGAAGAATGTGCATACATTCTTTTCTTCAGATTTATTTGATTTCATCAGCAAAAGAACAGCCTATTATTAAATTGCTCTTGCCACTTAAAAAAAAAGAATTGGGATCATAGGATTCCTTTATGGATGGAATCAATGTAGTTGTGCTTTGTATTTGAAATAAGACAACTTCAGTTTGAATCCTAGCTCAGCTCTTTACTCCACATACAATCCTACAAGCAAGCCACTTAACTTTTGGAGTCTTACTCATCTGTGTGGATTGGACTATATAACCTATAAGATCCATTTCTAGAATTATGATAAGAGGATCAAAACTCATCAGAACATGAAATCATACCACAGCCTAGCAAAACTTAAGGGAACTTGGTACTTTTCTTAGCTTTTAACGCTGAACTGATTAAAAATAATGATATGAACATATATTAAGTTCTGTCTTAAAATTACCTGGGAATATCCTGCTCTGAAGTCTCATTGGGGTGTGGAGGTGAAACTAAAATTTTTAAGGCTATGTGCCAATGGAGCACAAGCTCTGACAAGTCAACAAATTATACAGGTTGGGTGACATATGTTTAGGAAGAACAGGTACACAAAAAATACTTGATTGATTAAGCATAATCTCTCTTTATTCACCTATCCTTTACCAGCTACCCATTCTATGGCATCTGTTTTCCAGAACTTGGGATACTGACTTTACAGAACTATCAAGCTGATGTCTAAGACCTCAACAATCTCTAAATATAAATCATACTAATCATAAAGATATATATATATATATATTTGGGAAGATGATAAATCGTAGTGAAATTCTACAAATTTCTTATCAAGAATTGCATTAGTCATCTTATCTCAACAAATATGCCCTGTTTTGACTTTCGGAGATTTTTCAGTACTTTTCCTAGGTGAATTGAGAGTTTTCTCTCAAAGATGATAAACAGGAAGAATCATGCAATTTTTTTCTCAGAGCTGTGAACATGTGAAGGTTCATGCCCGTTTGGAATCAGGCCAGTGAAGTCTTCATGTAAGTCACACAAACATCTTGTTTTGATTACTCACCACATTCAGGAGTCTAATTAGATCCTTGTTTATTTTGGCAAGAAGTAGTATGGCCTAGTGGATAAAGGAGCAGCTTTGTATTCAAGAACACCTGAAAAATACACTCCAAGAAAGTTGATACAGTGATTTTAATATCTTACCTCCTTACACTGCTGGCAGGTGATGAATGAAAGCAGGATTTCTGGGCATTAGAGGATGTGAAGCAGTAAGGAAGGTACACTGCATACCGAGCTTCAGTGTTATTGGACATCAGAAAACAAGGCCCCGAAATGGAATATAACCAAATAATATAGCTGTCACCCACTTTTTCCTCCTGCAGAGCAAGGAGAGAAAAAAGAAAAATAGATGCATGTGAACTTGTTGTCAGTGACCTACAAAGGGCAAACAGCACTTATGCTTGGTAATGTTCCTGTTCTTTTATGATGATGTCATCATAGAATCACAATTTTAGAGCTCGAAGAGACCTTGCAGATCATGAAGTCAGTCATTCAATCAACAAGTATTTACTGAGTGGTAGGTATGATATAAGCACTGGGGATACAGGAAATGATGAAACCCTCCCTACCCTTAAGGAGCTCATATTCAAATGAAGGAGAAAACATATAAATAGGTATATCAAGATGGAAGATTTCCAGGGGACAGGCACTAGCAGGTATGGAATCCAGGAAAGGACTCCTATAGTAGGTGGAATTTAAATGAAAGAGGCCCTTCATTTTATAGGTGAGGAAACTGAGTCTCAGAAAGGTTAAGTGACTTGCTTAGGGGGTCACATTCCTAATAAGTAGAATAGTTGGAATTTGAACCAGTTGTGACAGATTCTGACATTAAGTACCTCTTGACTTCTGTTTCCCTTACAATGATTTAGTAAGACGTCTTGTTCAAGGTCCTGTGCTAGTCACTGGGATTATATTGTCACCATTTCAAGTATAACCTGGTTTTCACCCAAGCCTGGGGAATTTTTGAATGCCACTGTTGTATGAGACATACCTGGATAATAGAGAAAATGCTAAGCAGATATGACACTTAGTACCCTCTACAGGGAGTGGAGCTTACCAGAGTTTGGGGAAAGATGCTTAGGGTAAGACAGTTCACAGGGAGGAAAAAAAAAAACTTTGGAAGCTACAAATATGTAAGGGAAGCTTGATTCTCAACATGTCTCTGACTGCCAGCTTACCTACTGAAAGACTTGGAAGACTTTTCCTATGAGGGAGATTGGAGCTTCTGTCTCTTGGTTTGAACTGAGACATCATCTCACTTTTAGCAAAGAAAGCTCATTCACTCTTGTATATTATCTGATATGTTCAAATCTCTATCACTTCTGTTTCTGCTTGCTTGCATAAATAGTTTTACTCATTATTATTCACTATTTATAATGGTCTTTTGTGTAGCCAGCATTTAGTAGGTCAGGTCCAACCTGCCTGGTGTAAGTTTGAGGCTACTCTCCTCCCTTAAGCTAATGGCTAGCAGCTAGGGAAGCACCTTTTTTTCCTGATACTGTTGAACCCTGGTATCAGCAGTTTTAAGGGGAGCTGCCATAATTCTAGTATTATATCCCTCTTGTAGCCAGCCAGTAAATAAGTATATATTGTTCTGGGTCAGCGGTTCTCAACCTCAACGACCCTTTCACAGGGGTTGCCTTAGACCATTGGAAAACACATATATCCTATGGTCTTAGGAACAGAGACACCACTCCTCTATCCATCTCCAGGCAGGTCCTCCCACATGCATATATGCCCACATACGAGTATTAAAGGGCATTAGGAAGGTTGAGAACCACTGTTCTAGGTGCTCAGGATACAAAGAAAGGCAAAAGACACTCCTTACCCCTGAGAAGCTCAAGGGAAACAATAAGTAAAGAGCCATGTACAAACAAAACTATATGCAGCACAGATAGGAAGGAATCATCAGAGAAAAGGCACTAGAATTAAGAGAAATTTGGAAAGTCTTCCTCTAGAAAGTGAGATTTTAGCTGGGACTTAAAGGAAGCCAAGAAATGGAGATGAGGGGAGAGAGAACTTTCCAAGGGAGGATATTCTCAAGAGAGCAAAGCCGTGGATTGCCTTTGAAATGACATGACTTGACGAGTCTTAACAAAGTGACCACAGAGTCCGAATTAAAAGTTTTAAGGAGCTTTAATTTACCAGCTGGGGCTACTCCATGCCAATTAAAGGGGGAGCAGCCCCGAGTTCAGAGATGTAGAATCTTTTATACATTTCATTAGGTTTGTGTATCTAACTAACATCATTTGTTGCTAAGCAATTTGTCATATAGATGCAAACAAGTGGTTACAAAGGAAAACGAGGGGGTGAGCTAAGGGAAAGATAGATTATCCTAGGCCAGCCTCCCAGGTACAGAGAAATTGGTTTAGGGAGGCTTCCCAGCCTCCCAGGTACAGATAAATCACTCTAGGGAGGTTTCCCAGGTTCATAGAGTTTCACTTGGCTGTATACCATAGAGTTTCACCAGGCTGACCATTAACTTCAGAAAATATTTCTTAACTATTTCTTGACCATAACACCTTGAAGAACAGGATTGAGTCACAGGTTTGAAGGTGTAAGACAGAAAAGGTGTGTGGGTAGTATAAAGGTCAGGGAACCATAAGATGTTGAGGTTTAAGGTTTAGGAGTGCTCAAGACCCCAAAATACCAACACGCCAGGTCCTGCCAAATGAATTTGACTCAAGTCTTCTCTCAGCCAAAGAAAAGCAAAATTTCTTAAAGGTTTGTCATAATGGGTAGACTCCTAGGGAGCCTCAGTATCTGTGATGCTTGCACTGGACGAGCAGGCCAGAATCGTCTGACACAGAGTCTCTGAGTCTGCGCTAGATAATTCTCTGGCATTCCTCTTCTCATGGAGGTAAAATGGGATCTTACATACAGAAAGCTTGTGTGTGGAATCAAGGGGTTGTCTAGAGGAGGAGTTTGAGGAGGGTCTTCAGGAAGAGTCAAATGAGGTCAGACTCCAGTAATGAGAGATTAAGGGTGGGAAGTAGCTGGAGGCTACCTGGAGATGACAGACAAAGGAGGGCTAGGCTAGTTTAAGGGTAACTGATTTAGGGGGACCTATAAAGAAAGGCTTATGGCCTCAGGCAAATGCCTCATCAAATGGGAAGATTCAAGGGGGTTCCCAGAGCCTACCTTATCAGGTGTGTGTGGGGGGGGGGTAGATTATGAAGGATTTTTAATTTCAGAGTAGACCCAGCAATACTAATACTAAGTCTGTACTTCAAAGCAATCAAAGAAAAGGGAAAAGAGCACATATGTATAAAAAAATATATATATAGTAAAGATAATCAACTTTGAAAGACTTAATAATTTTGAGGAACGCATTGACCAATCACAATTTCAAAGGACCCATGATGAAACATGTTCTCCACCTCCTGAAAGAGAACTGCTGAACTCAGAGAACTAATTGAATCATATTTTCTTCTGTTTCTTCCTTCTTTTTGGGGGGAGGGGGAGGGAATATGGCTAATGCAGAAATCTATTGCATGTCTATACATGTTTATAATGGGTTTTCATCTTTCTTGCCTTCTCAGTGGTTGGAAGAGGGAGAGAATTTTGAACTGAACATAAAATAGAATTAAATTTGATGTTAACGATTTTTTAAAAACACCAAAAAAAAGATTTTATACTTCTTACAAAAGCCACTAAAGGAGCCACTAAAGTTTATTGAAGAGAGTCTTGACATGGTCAGACCTGCATTTTGTGTGGGATATGGGGATCCCAAAAATCCCCTACCCAAGAAAAATCAAAAGTCAAAGGCATCTTGAGGAAGGAACAGGAAGTTTTATTCTTTTCCCCCCACCCACAGAAGAGGGCAGTCCTCTCCCTGGCAGGGATCAAGGAGAGGAGGCATGTTACGAAAGACAAAACAAGAATTTATACCCTAATGCAGTCAATCCCCCTCCCCCTGGCTGTCCTTTCTCCCATTGGCTAGGAGGTGGGCTTTCAGTCTTGGCGTGAAATCTAACCCAATGGTGGATAACAAGCCCACCAGTATCTCCTATTGGCAGGGAGGTAGGACAGGGAGCCAAGGTATCATTCATGGCCTTATTTGGTAAACACCAAAGCAAGGGCAGGGAAAAGGTCACAAGCAAGGGAGGTCAAAAACTCCTGAAGAAGGGCCTAAAGCTTTAAAGGGTGTGGTATATAAGGATGGAGGTCTAAAACTCCTGAAAGGGACCTAATGCTGATGACAACAAGGGAAGGGTCCTAGGTTGTGTAAACCCAGGACTCAGGTCTGTTCAGTCTTACAAAAGTCTATCTCTGGTTTCCAGATAGTTTCTCCCCCTTCTCATTCTGAGGAGTCTTCACAGAGGTATACTCTCTGCACCCCACTCAATGTTAAGAAAATCGCCTTGAGCAGTTAATGTTTTTCCATTTAGTTAGATCTGACTTTATTTGTGTGAAAAGTGTGATCTAACTAAATGGAAAAACATTTAACTGCTCAAGACTGGGTTGAGCTAATATGATAAAAATGACAATTTTACCTAAATTAAATTATGTATTTAG
>JAQQSV010005798.1:0-14443 GCA_028646515.1 Pseudochirops corinnae | reverse complement strand
CCCGGTGCCCTGGTTCTATTTTCTACTCTGTCCCTGTCCCTTTATAAAAGTGTGTGCTTCCTGCAACTCTCACCCCCCCCCCGACCTCCCTTGCATCATCCCACCTCTTATCCCCATCCCCCCTGCTCTCCTGTGTGGCAAGTTTAGTGTTTATGTCATTTCTTCCCTAAGCCAGATTCAATGAGTGTAAGGTTGACCCGAGGTTTAGCTTTCAGAAGAGGAGTCAGGAAGCATTTGTTAGCTTTTAATTTTTTTCCAAATATGGAAAACTTGTATGGAATAAAGATAGGACTTAAAAGTTCACAGAAATACTTTGATGATTCATTTATTCAATCTTTCTGCTTGGACCCAAAGGGAAGAATGAGAAAAAAGGAGTAAAAATTTCAGAAAAACAGCATTAGCATTGGTTTATGGAAAATGTTTTCTAATAATTAGATGATTTCAAAAGTGAGAATGGGCTTTGTTGTAGGAATTAGTACTATTTTTGGCATTGTGTTGTTGTTGTTGAGTTGTGTTTTGGTCATGTCCAACCATTCATGACCACATTTGGGGTCTTTATGGCAAAGATAGTGGAATGGTTAGCTATTTCTTTTCCACATCATTTTACTTTTTGAAGAACTGAGGCAAATAGGTTTAAATGCTTTGGACAAGGTTACTGTAAAGCCACCCATGAGCAGCTTTCCAGATTACTGCTGCTGTGAGCAGCTTTCAAGGTTCTGACTACGTAGTATAGAGAACTTTCTATTTATTCAATAACAAATCAAAGGCAAGCATTCACAGAAAATCAAGGAGCAGCTTTCACAATATTACAACTTATTACAGAAAATCAAAATATAGCATTCAGAAGATAAAATGGCCTCATAGTTTTCACCAAAGTGGTCACATAGTTTTGAAAATAGTACACTCATTTAGTCAATCACAAAATGCTTAATTCAATCACAAAGTACAAAAGTCAAAGTTCTCCTCCTCTAGGTCACAGTAAACCATAATATTCTCAGTCTGTTCACAGTCTTCAAGTAAAATCTTCTTTCAGCTTGATTTGAGGCTGGCTCTTAGCTTCCATGGATCCTCTTCCACAGTCGCAGCTCTAATTGTCACCTGGGTTCAAAGGCAGGCAGCTTGCAGCTCCTTGTCCAGCTCTTTGTCCAGTTCTTTATCCAGTTCCTGTTCTATATTGAAGCTCACAGTGTCCAGTCCACATCAAGTCCTTCACAGTTCCTGTTTCTGGGAAGACAATGCTTAACAAAGTCACAATAATATTCACCCACATTGCTGGCACCCTCATCAATTCACTATCTGCCTGTGTAATCAACTCAAACCCACCAATAAAGTCTGAAAACTCAACCCAAATCATCAATATAGAAATCAACACAGACTCATAACCAAGGTCCAAGAGGTCAGCACAAATCATCAGCAAAATCCCAGGACCTCCAAAACGCTCCTCCAAGACTTCTGTAAATATACAACCAGAAAAGACTCTTTAAGAGCTTCCAGTAAGCTTCCAGGGCTTCTGAACAAAGTATCACAAACAAGCATCAACACAGACAGAACAGACAAACAGAGTTCCAGGATACAACAAGATTTCTCCTTCTTGATTCTGCCACCACAAGATTCCTCTTCTCAGTTCTACTGTACTTAGCCTGGGGCTGTCCTTATCTATGGTCATTAAATCTTACCCAGGAGTTCACAAATTCCATGGTTCACAAGTTGTGGGGTTCACAAGTTCTATTTCTTAACAGACTTGATACAAGGCTCAAAAGGAACTTGAACTGAAAAAAGATATTAATTCAATAGCTGAAACAAAGTGTGAACTACTTCTGTGCTTGCTATTACATTCCACACCTCCAGGATCCTTGGCATTACTATTTCATTATAAATGGCCATGGATCCTGGAACACATAGAGGCACTATACTCTGTAATCCTGCCGATTATGCCACAATGTAAAGCCACACACAAGCAGCTTTCCAGAGGACTGCTGCTATGAACAGCTTTCAAGGTTCTGATTACATAGTATAGTGAAAACTCTATGTATTCAATAACAAATCAGAGCAAAATATTCACAGAAAATCAAGGTATAGCACTCACAATGTTACAACTTATCACAGAAAATCAAAATACAGGATTCACAATGGCATCATAATTCAGCAACTTATCACTAAAATGGCCACTAAGTATGAGAAACTAATTACCCCTCCAGTCTCTGAAAATTTCTTTTAAAAATTTGGACAGGTATTTTGTTCCTTTGGGATGTTAATCTCTAGATTAAAATCTCACAACATTCCAGCAAAATAGCTCACCTTTCTCTACTTGAAGGTCTTTCACATTGAAAAGGCAGCTAGGTGGCACAGTGAATAGTGTCAGGTCTGGAATCAGAGAAACTCATTTTCTTCAGTTCAAATCTGACCTTAGACACTTACTAGCTATGTGACTATAAATCCATGCATGATCACCTTTCCAGAAGACAACTTCTGTGAATAGCTTTCAAGGTTCTGATTATATAGTAGAGTGAAAACTATGTATTCAATAACAAATCAGAGCAAAATATTCACAGAAAATAAAGGTACAGCATTCACAATGTTACAACTTATCATAGAACATAAGAATACAGCATTCCCAATGACATCATAACTCAACAACTTATCACTAAAATGTCTACACAATTTTCACCAAAGTGGTCACATAGTTTAAACAAAGTACAATCAGTTAGTCAATCAATCACTCAGTAAAGAGAATGATTCAATGGTTCTCTTTTAAACCAGATGCATTCATTTAGATAATCAATCATTTAGTTAAGTCCTTAATTCAATTAGTCTTAAGGAGGAGAGCCTCCTTAATCCTTAACTCACTCGTCCTTAAGGAGGCAAGGCCTCTTTAAGAGACACAAAGTACAACAGTCAAAGGTCTCCACCCAGGGGGTGCAATTAAATTATCATATCAGTCACTAATCAGTACTCTCTTTTTTTTTTGTATCAAATTTGTTTTATTCTTTACAATTCCTCATTTGTCTTTATTCAGTCATTAGTGCTGCTTCCGACAGAAGGAACATCCTTCTGTAAGTCTTGCCTTGCCTCCAGTAGGCTGACAGAGTACAGTGGAGCATCCGACACAGAGAACCACTGTTTGTGCGTGGCTGAAGACAATGGTGATTTTATAGCACCCTGGGCACTTCACGTCCATGAAATATGAGTTCGGACTCTGCACCAGGCCCTTCTTTTTGTGTTTCCGTTTCTCCTCCTCGGGAGAGGGGTGTAGGAGGTCTTTCGCGAGAGGCATGTTGGCGTGGGGAGGTCTCCACCGCTGGAAAAGCAATCAGTACTCTCTTAAGGTGTAGTGAAAAATACACAGGCCATCCACCCCTCAATCACAAGTAAGTTATAATTTTATCAGTCACTACTCAGTATCCACAGAAAGGTTTTTTAATCTTGACCTGAGATAGGCTTTTAGATTCCCCAGTTCCCTTTCCATGGTGCCAGATCCTACCTGGATTCACCAAACTATCACCTAGGTGCAAAGGCAGACAGCTACCAGTTCCTTGTTCAGCACTCTGTACAGTTCCTGCTCCACACTGGAGGTCACAGTGTCCAACCCATCTGAAATCCTTTACAGTCTGTCTATTCCTGGGAAGTCAAGGTTTAACAAAGCCACAAACAGGCAAAGTACCAATACCAGAGTCATGCTTTCTTTGACAGCTCTGGCTGACCCTCATAAGTCTTCAGCAGCTTGGCTGGCCTTTGGATGTCCTCAGCAGCTCCATCTGGCCCTTGTAAAATACTCAGCAACTTCAGCAGCTCCAGATGGCCCTCAGAAGTCTTCAGTATCTCCATTCTCTAAATCAAAATAACTTTTTCCACAGAAGTTCCAGTCCAGCAGCAGCAGACTTTCCCAGCTGGGATTTTTTCTTATATACAGTATTGTTCTTCCCTGTTCAGCCCCTTCCTGTTACATCAGCAATGGGGGTTCATACCTTCTGTTTCTTTAAAAGAGGCTAAATTTGAAAAAAGGTGCTAAGTACCTGTTAGCTTAGCAATATAAAGGGAACTTCAAATGTCATTACTATTATATAGCTGGAAGAGGAACTGGGAGCTGTGTGCCTTTGAACTCAGGTGACAGTTGGAGCTGAGACCGTGGAAGAGGAACCATGGAAGCTGAGAGCCAGCTTTGGGTCAAGATGAAAAAAAAAAAAAACTCTCTCTGGATATAGAGTAGCATCTGATAAAATTGTAACTTACTTGTGACTAAGGGGTGGATGGCCTATGTATTTTCTACTACCCCATAAGAGAGTACTGATTAGTGACTGATACTGACCTAATTCCACCACATGGGGGGAGAACTTTGACTATTGTACTTTCTTTCTCTTAAGGAGAATGAGTGAGTTAAGGATTAAGGAGGCTCTCCTCCTTAAGACTGATTGAATTAAGGACTTAACTAAATGATTGATTATCTAAATGAATGCACCTGGTTTAAAAGAGAAGCACTGAATCATTGAGTTACTAAGTGATTGATTGACTAACTGGTTGTACTTTGTTTAAACTATGTGATCACTTTGGTGAAAACTATGTGGCTGTTTTAGTGATAAGTTGTTGAGTTATGATATCATTATGAATGCTGTATTTTTATTTTCTGTGATAAGCTGTAACATTGGGAATGCTGTACCTTGATTTTCTGAGAATATTTTGCTCTGATTTGTTATTGAATACATAGAGTTTTCATTATACTATGTAATCAGAACTGTGAAAGCTATTCAGTAGTCAGAAAGCAGTAGTCCTCTGGAAAGCTGCTCATGCATGGCTTTATAGTCACACAGCTAGTAAATGTCTGAGTTGAGATTTGAACTTAAGAAAATGAGTCTCTCTGATTCCAGACCTGACACCATTCACTTTGCCACCTAGCAGTCTTTTCAACGAGAAAGACCTTCAAGTAGAGAGAGGTGTGCTATTTTGCTGGAATGTTGTGAGATTTTAATCTAGAGATTAATATCCCAAAGGAACAAAATACCTGTCCAGGGTTTAAAAGAAATTTTCAGAGACTGCAGGTGTGATTACTTTCTCATACATATTTGGTGTGTGTGTGTGTGTGTGTGTGTGTGTGTACATACATGTGTGTTTATTTAGTTGTTTAAGTCATATCTGATTCTTCCTGAACCCGTTTGCGATTATCTTGGTAGAGATATTGCAGTGGTTTGTCATTCCCTTCTCCAGTTCATCTTACAGATGAAGAAACCGAGGCAAAGTTAAGTGACTTGCCCAAGATTGCATATCTAGGAAGTGTCTGAGGCTGCATTTGAACTCAGAAAGATGAGTCTTACTCAGTCCAGGCCTGGAACTGTATCCATTATGCTACCCAACTATTTCTAATTAAAATACAATCCTAATATATCACTAATATAATAAGGTAGGGCTGTTTATTTTTTTCTTGAAAGGTATAAATCCAGCCAACAAAGTACTCAGATAATGGAGGAGAGGGATAAAAACTGTCTCCAATGTTTCTACTGAAATGTAGGGTCATTCCAAAGTCTTATCTTATCATCTTGCCCAACTGTGAACACCAAATGATTGATTATTGATCTTTAGTGATATTGCCTTGGAGTAGTAATATACAGTTGAGAGATTACTATTCAACAAGATGGAAACTTGAGCTGATATTTTTCTGATTTGTTTCTGATGGTATTACCTCCCCACACCCCCCCAAAAAAGAGAAAGCCTTGCTACTGATATTACTTATTATCAAATCTTTCACTTTATTCAGGCTTTGAAGATCTGGGCAGTGTAGGTTTCTCAAGGTATATATTGCTGAGCTTGTGGACAGTATTTAGGGACAAATGTTTGGTCTTTTGAGCATCTTGTTCTTTATGCAGTTCTAAATCATTAGAAGATGCCTGCTATCTGGTTGTGAGCCCTGTACTAGGAATTTTTCATAACTGACACCTCATAGTGAATTTAACTCAAAAGTAAAGAAAAAAAATGTGGGCAGAGCCAAAACAGCAGCATAGAAGCAGGAAAACATTGCATCTCCCACACAACCACCTCAAATACCCATAAAATGTGACTCTAAACAGATTCTAGGACTCCAGAACTCACAAAAATACAGAAAAATACATCTCCCACTGAAGGCAGCTTGGCAGGAAGGGCTCATTGCAGCATGCTGGGAGTCTAAACCAACCCAGCTTGAAACCATGGCTTGGGCATGGGGCAGCCAGGACAAGCTGCAGCAGGGGCCTTCAGGAGAGTGGATCACCAGAAGCTGTGGCAGTTTCCAGAACTATTATCCCATAAGAAACAAGGACAAAATAAATGGTGAGTGGAAATCAGCTAAATGTGGGGGAGAAAAGCAGTCCAGCCAAACTGCCTCCAGGGCAAGGAAGCAGAAGAAGCGGCAGCCCCTGGCAACTGCTTCTAAGTGAGTGCCTCAGAAGCTCCTGGCCTGCAGACTGCAGGGGGACCAAGCAATCATTCAGAGGCTAAGTGCTTTTGCATTGAGCAGCCTGGATCCAGATTGTGTTCTTGGGTGGTGGTCCTGGGGTGCGTTTTCAGTGAGCTAAAGCTGGTAGGGGCTGCAGCTGCCTCCTAATAGCCCCAGCAGCTGCAAAAACCACAGCAATTTGGGACAGAGCTTTCCCCTCTGGAAGCAGAGTTCCACAGAGCTAAAAAGTCAAGTAACTGACTGGCAGCAACATGAGCAGGCAAAGGAAGCAAAGTAAGAACAGCAATCAAACTCTAGATTCCTTCTTGGGGGACAAAAAGGATCAAAGCACAGAATGGGAAGACAACACAGTCAGAACTTCCACACCAAAAGCTTCCAAGAGACATGTAGACTTCCTAAAGGCCATAGACCAGCTTAAGAAGGATTTTCAAAACCAAATAAGAGAAGTGGAGGAAAATTTGGAAGAGAAATGAGAATGATGCAAGAAAATCATGAAAAGAGAGTTAACAACCTGACTGAAGAAAATAACATGTTAAAAAATAGATTAACTCAAACAACAAAAGAGGCCCAGATAGCCAATGAGGACAAGAAGGCCCAAAAAAGTCAAATTTCCAGATGGAAAAAAGAATCTCAAAAGCTTTCTGAAGAGAATAATTCCTTCAGAATTAGAGTGGAGAAAATGGAGGCAAATAACTTTATGATTGATCAAGATATTATTAACAGATCCAAACAATAGAAGGAAATGTGAAATATCTCCTGGAAAAAACCACTGACCTGGAAAATAGATCCAGGAGAGACAATTTAAAAATTATTGGAGTACCTGAAAGCCATGATCAAAAAAAGAACTTAGACAGCATCCTTCAAGAAATTCTCAAGGAAAATTGCCCTGATATTTTAGAACCAACGGGCAAAATAGAACTTGAAAGAATTTACCTCTTGAAAAAGATCCCCAAAAGAAAACTCCTAGGACTGTTATAGCCAGTTTCTGGAGTCTACAGATCAAGGAGAAAATACTACAAGCTGCCACGAAGAAACAATTTGAATACTGTGGAAACACAATTAGAATAATTCAGGATCTAGCAGCTTCTACACTAAGGGATTGAAGGGCCTGAAATATGATATTCCAGAGATCAAGTGGGCTAGGATTAAAGCCAAGTATCACCACCCATCAAAACTGAGTATAATGTTCCAGGGCAATATATGGTCATTCACTGAGGTGGAGGACTTTCAAGCATTCTTGCTGAAAAAACCAGAACTGAAAAGAAAATTTGACACTCAAATACAAGAAGCGTGAGAATGTAAACATGGAAAAGAATTCATAAGGAACTTATCAAAGTTGGACTATTTACATGCCAACATGGAAAAACAGTAATTGCAACTTATGAAACTTTTCTCAGTATGAGGATGGGTGCAGGGAATACAAATGTATATCTACATATACATATGTCTATATAGGAGGGTTTAAATATGCGTATGAACACATATCTGAGTATTTGTATAGAAGTGTACATAGAGGGCACAGGATCAATTGAATAGCAAGGGATGATACATTAAAAGGTGTAATTCTGAGGTGGGAGAGGATTAGAATGAGAGGAGACAGGGAGGGATAGAATGGGGTTAATCATCTCATATAGAAGAGGCAAGGGGTAATTGTTACAATGGAGGAAAAGAACAGGAAGGCAAAAGGGCAAGGGTCAACCTTACTCTCATTGAATTTGGCTTAAGGAAAGAATGACATAAACTCTAAACTGGGTATCTTGACACACAGGAGAGTAGGTGGGATGGGGATGAGAGGTGTGATGATGGAGGGGAGGGCAGCATGGGGTGACAGGTTTGCTAGAAGTACACACTTCTGTAAAGGGACCAGTATAGGGTAGAGAATAGAACAAGGGGGGAGAGAGATAGAAAGGAGGGGCATGTAATCAGTCTCTCATAATATGTCCACTGTTGAGATGTTCTGTGTAATTACACATGTACAGCCTGTATTGAATTGCTTGTCTTTCCAGTGGGGGTGAGTGATAAGGGAGAAAGGGAAAGAATCTAAAATTTAAAGTTCTATAATCAAGTATTAAAAATATATGTACATATGTATTATTATTAACTACATGCAACTGGGAATTAAGATATACAAGCACTGGGGTAGGGAGACCCATCCTGCCCTAATGGAAAGTCAGAGGGGTGATGGGGGAGGACATAGAAGAGAGGAGACTGGAAGAGGGGCTATACAGTGGGATGGCTGTTTTGAGATGGTGGGTAGGGGAAATATCAGGAGAAAATATGTAATGCAAAATCTTGTGGAAATAAGTGATGTAAACAACAAAATAAATAAATAAATTTATTTTAAAAAAAAGAAAAAAATTTGACAATGCTCAAGTACTTCCTTCTAACTTTATTAATTATGCCTCTTTATTGACCGAGACTAGAAAACTATAGCAGTTAATTTAACATTAAAGTACCAAATTTTCTCTAAAATAATTGCTTAAGGAATATTTATAATTGCAAAATATATTTCATTTATGAGTTGCAATATTACCATACCATCATATAAATAATAATAATGCTAGTTGACATAGTTGATAAATTACTGGATTGTGGTATCAGGAAGACCTGAGTTCAAATCTAGGCTCAAAGACTTAATGACTCTTTGAGCGTGATTGTTGTTCAGTTATTTCAGAGTCTTTGTGACCGCATTTTTTTTTTTTTTTGCAAAGATACTGGAGTAGTTTGCCATTTCCTTCTCCAGCTCAATTTACAGATGAAAAACTGAAGCAAACAGACTTATGTGTCTTTTGCAGAGTCATATAGCATATAAGTTTCTGAGGTCAGATTTATGTTCAGGAAGATGATTCTTCCTCATTCTTCAACTGACATTGTTCCACCTAGCTGCCCTAGGTGAGCCTAGACAAATCATTTACACCTTGTTTCTCTCATGTCCCTCATCCTCAAAATGAAGATAATTATGGCAATTACCTCCCAGGGCTATTGTGAGAACCAAATGAGGTAATAATTGTAAAGTGCTTACAACAGTGCCTGGCACATAGTAATTGCTTAATAAATGACAAGACAGAGGACTTAGAGACCAAATTGTCACCATTTGTGGGATTATGGAGGAGGAAGGGGAGTTCCAGAAAAACAAAATGTTCTTCTTTGACTATATTAACACTTTCAGGTATGTGGGTCACAACAAAATGTGGCAAGTCTTCAAAGAGATGGGAGTAATAGATCACCTTACCATCTCCTGAGGAACCTGTATGCAGGTCAAGAAGAAACAATTAGAACTGAACATGGAACAACTTATTAGGTTAATATCTGGAAAGCAGTACAACAAGGCTATAAATTGTTACCTTATCTATCTAACATATGCAGAATATATGGTGGAAAATACAGGGTTGAATGAATAAAGACCTGTAATAAGGGTTACTGGGGGAGAAAAAAATCAACCACATAGAACTGATAAAATTCTGATGGCATAATGTGAAGAGGAATTAAGAAGCCACTTGATGAGGGGAAAGAGGAGAGTGAAAAGCTGACTTGAAGATTAACATGAAAAACAATGAAAATCTTGGCAACTTGTAACATTACTGCCTGGCAGATAGAGGGAAAAGAAATGGAAGCTTTGTCAAATTTTATATTTGTGGACTTTAAGATCACTGTAAATGGTGACTACAGCCATGAAATTAAAAGACCCTTGTGCCTTGGGAGGAAAGTTATGGTAAATTTAGACAGGATACTAGAAAGCAGAGACATTACCTTACAGACAAAAGTCCTTGTAGTGAAAGGGGTGGTTTTTACAATAGCAATGTATGGCTATGAAAGGTGAATTATAAGGAAAATTGGGTATTGTAGAATCTACATTTTCAAATTGTGGTGCTGAAGAACACTACTGAGAGATCCTTTGAGTATAAATACATCAAATCAGTCAAAAATTAAATAAATTAATTTGTGCTAATCCTTGGAAAACCAAACACTGAAGCTAAAGCTTCATGACTTGCTGAAAAATACCTTTGTTATACAGAAAGATTGAAGGTAAAAGGAAAAGGGGTGGCAGAGAATGAGATGGAAAGATAGTATCATGAAAACAATGAACATGAACTTGGACACACTTCAAGAGATAGTGGAGGATAGAAGAGTCTGGCCTGCTATGGTCCATGCAGTCAAGAAGAGTCACACACGATTAAATAACTGAACAACAATAACTTTAATAAAAACAACAATGTTATTTTTTAATATTAGTTTTAAGTAAAGGAATATGTTTAAAGGAACAAATATGCTATCTATACAATGTGTAATCAGGAGGAAATCCTTTACACATTCACTCAGTGTTTTCATTTAAACCAAAAATTAAATCCACATTTACTTTATTATTCTGTTTTGCCACCTGGAAACACATTCAAGTCAGCTCTAGTTTAGGGTTACTTTGTGTAATTTGTGTAATTCTCATAGAATTTTATTGATTCAGATATATATGCTAAAAAATAAAACAGCCACACAGTGATATGATGAAGTAGAATCACAATTAGATAAATGACATAAAATAAATAATTATGCCTTCCTTAGATAAGGGCGCATCACTTTTGCATTGGGTAAGACTTTTTCAATACTGAAATGTGGCTCTTAACTTCTCCTCTCTTTCAACTATATACCAGCTTTAGAAGTCACTTTGAAAGTATTGTCATCCTATACCTGTTTCTTAATTTCCCTATGGCTCCTTAATAATTTATGTAATTTTTAGCATACACTATTTACAAATGTTTAGAATCTTACCAATTAACTTAGTAAATAATTTCAGGCAAAAAGGATTTTTTGGGGGGGGTATGTATAATTATTGCTATTGTTGTTTTCTTTTTTTCCTAAACAGGTATTTGTGCTGTTTAATTAAAACTTTAGTCACAATCTCTTTATATAAGAAGTACAGATATAGCTGGGCCTTTCATGTTAAACTTCTGTTGATATCTGATTAGTTATTTGTAGGCATACAAATTTAATGATGGCACAAGTGATAGACTTTTCAATTACTCCCTGTGTATCCTCCTTTTCTTGGACACATTGACAATATAATACAACAACAATATATTATACTTGACACATGAAGGTAGTACTATTGTCATCCAGAAAGAAAGTTGCAGATTTAGTTTTGCAACCTTGCAAAACCTTCCAATATAGTTCTTCTCTAATGTACTCTTCAAAAGACATGCCATCAATACCAAGTAGAATAATTGTATAGAGAAGTTTAACCAATCTAAATTACTTGCTACAACAAAAACAATGAAATGATGCTGGAAAGTGCCTTTGTCAGACAACATATGACTTTCTTGTCACATAGAGAGATGTCTGCCAAAGACTACATTGGGTGAGAATGTGAACTCATTTATAAAAACAGTTAAAAAAAAAAGAATGATTGAAAGAATTATCATTACACAAAGCAGAGAGGAATAAGTTTAATGAAACTATGATAAGATATAGGACTAAACTGAATCATACCAGAGATCTTGAGAGTTGAAAATGGAAAAAGAATATCAAACAGAAGAATAATGAAAAAATATTTCAAAATTCACCATATCAAAACATTTTCTTTATCAAAGACAATGGAAACACTGCACCGGAATCCTAACATCAAAGTACAAGAAATGCTTATAAGAAATTTTAAAAGGACTCAAGAGACAACAAAAGAAGTGAAATGGCTAGATTTGACCAAGTTTCTTTAGGGAACATACTTCTAAGATGACTAAATTATGAGGGTGTTGAGTGATGTGATTATGATTAATGTAAAAAATATTTCCAGAAGGGAAAGTTAAAATTGACCATGTAGAGCAAAACACCACAGTCCAGGATCATTTTCAAGATGGTACATACATTAAAATAACTCAAAATTTGACAGATATAGCAACAGAAATAATTCGACTCAATGACCTACTAATTACAAATACCAATCTGTCTCTGTAAGGGAGGAGATCCACTGCAGTGTCTGAAGACAAATGTAATCTGACACATGCTACTGACCTAGACTAGACAGTCCTGTTTGTGGCTGACATTGTTCCAATTGCATCGAATCACACAAATTTGTAGAGCCTCCTAGAAGAGATTTATAATCACTCAATGGAATTTAGTCTGCCTATTGATACAGGAAAGACCAAGTAATTGAAGAATGTCTCTTTCTCAGACAACAAAATGTATTTATAAAGACAATTTCTGGAGTTTATCCATCAGTGTGTCAACCTGGAACAGACAGGCCAGATGAGCAGTGAATGGAACCCATGGTTGAACAAGAGGAAAAGAATACTCTAGATTGCCATTGGCAAATTATAAAGATTTTTTTTCTAATTCCAAACTTTCTACAAAAGCTAAGACCCATCTTTTTAATAAGAAAATTTTACCATTGTTGTCGACTGTCTCATAAAAATTGAAAACTGTTATCACCTGGTGGGCAAAAGAAAGGTACACGATTAGTGTGAACAAGCTACAACGTATAAGTAATTAGGAACTTAGAGGAAAAGGTGCAAAAAGATACCAAGGAATTTTAAGATAGGAATAGAAGACTGGTCACAAGGCAATAAGTGAAAGAACAATGGTAGATGGCCAGATTACTCCACTGGGACACTTATAATATCAGATTAAAGCAAGAATGCCCTGAAGCATGTTGAAAGGCCTCTTTGTGGCAAACTTATAAAAAGACATAGAAAGCGATCACAATAAATGAACTGGTATAAATATGATACTATCCACATTGTGGTAAGGAGATTCTACATTAATAAGGTCACAAATCATTTTAGTAATTGGGAAAATCATGGGTATCCAGGAAAAAAAATTGCAATTTGCAATTTAATTATTCCCACCTTATCCTTTCCTCCTTTGTTTATTGGGTAATACATACTAACGATGATAAGGATGGTGTTTATGGAAGTGATGATGTAAGAATTGTGTTGACCTCAGTGCAGAAATTAAATGGTTTCCTTTTTATAATATTAATGCTAGAAGATATTCTAATGTTTTCAGCATAGCTGAATAAATTCCTTCGTATTTAGCAACATTACTAGTATGCTTCAGGTAGGGGATTTAATTAGATTCCTTGTAACTCTTCATAGAGTAGATAACATGAACTTGTCCGTTTGAACATTCTAATTGTATTCCTTAACAAACATGTTCCAAGTAAGCTAAGCAATAAATGTTTAAAAGTGCAAAATTCCATTTCTACGTTACTGAATGAATGCAATGTATATGTGAATATATCTATGTCAATAAGATATAGATGTACACAAGTGTGTCTGGGTGTGTGTGTGTGGGTGGGTGGGTGTGTACATTATATGTGGTGCATGTTATTTCCCATGTACTTAATTTTGTTTAATATTTTGGGAGGGGGTTGGCTAAGTGGCACAGTGAATACAGCACCGGCCCTGGAGTCAGGAGGACCTGAGTTAAAAGTTAATGACTTAACATAAAAAACTAGCCATGTGACCTTGGGCAAGTCACTTAACCCCAATTGCCCTACCTTCCCCCCATCAAAAAAAAAGGCAACAACACTTTGCGAGGGAATGCTTCTTCCCTACACTGTGCTACACATTTCAAAATTGCCCTCATTTATCATCACTACAATTCATTGCTATGGTAACCATCTCCTTCCTCTTTTCTAGCTTCAACTGTCATTATGGTGAGGGTTAGACTTTTGTGGGGATCAATAATTCCTTTTCCTTACAGGTATGAATTCTTAGTTGTACTCTCTTTGAACCAACACCCAATACAAGTCAGCTCAGTTAGTTATACCCTAATTTAAGTATTCCTTGTAACTATTAGCTCTAATAATGACAATTAGCTCTAATAATGATACCTATAAAAACCAAATACCTTTACTTCCAAATACCATAATGAAACTACATGAGGATACAGAAATAGTTCTTTCCATGTTTCTAACATCATAGCTCACATCAATTTTAAAACAAACACCCCACAATGATTATTTTAATAAAAAGATTGCATGCACGTATATATCAATGATTTTAGGAAAACTTAATAGTATTGATGGTAGGT
>JAQQSV010005797.1:0-14443 GCA_028646515.1 Pseudochirops corinnae | reverse complement strand
CCCCCCAAATAATGTAATGGGAAGGTACAGTTAAAGTTAAAGATAGATAAGATCATTTTTGACCTTAACAGAAAGTTTTAATATGTTGGGAACAATTGACATCAGGATGGAAGGAAGTCAAGGCTGTAGTTCATCTAATAAATTTAAATTAGAGGGTGTAGACTACATATTTTAGGACATTAATTCTGAATTCCATAATAAATAATTGGAAGCTGTTATTGTAACTTTGGAAGAAGGAAGGTGGGGAGATGTGAGTTTGAAGATAAAAAAGAAAGAAAATGGGATACTGATAATGATAGAGATTATAGAAGGAAAAAACCTCATTAACAAGGTGGAATTTCTCAATAGAAACTACTAGGAAAAATGAGAAGAGATTATATCTCAATTTGGGTAAGACATGAATACTGCCCTGACGTACTCAGTCTTCTTTGTCATGTAAGTATTGAGTTTTTCATTCATGATATCAAGGAAGATATAAGAAGAGGTCAGAGTGTTTTAAGAGAGAGATGGAAGAATGAAAATAGCTTGTGTGATCTGTGATCTAGGAAACCAATAAGGAGGGGTATGAGTGGAGTGAACTACAAATCCCTGGACATAAAAGCTATATTTCAGATGATATAATAGAATGAGATTCTGAGTTGGCCTAGATTCCATGAAATGAGGTTCATTGAGTGAGACTATTAGAGGTAGGACTGTTACCTTACCTGTATTCAGTCTGGGCCCAG
Organism: Pseudochirops corinnae; assembly: GCA_028646515.1. Classification (NCBI taxonomy): domain Eukaryota; kingdom Metazoa; phylum Chordata; class Mammalia; order Diprotodontia; family Pseudocheiridae; genus Pseudochirops; species Pseudochirops corinnae. The sequence continues at coordinate 13,718 of JAQQSV010005797.1, read as the reverse complement.
ACTTTCAAATAAGCTTCTTGTTTCAAAATTTGGGATCACAGAGAGGTACTGACCTCGGTTTCAAACCCATCAAGATTAAAAGGTATTCTAGGGCCTCTGAAGCAGCTATCACAGAAGTGATAAAGCAATTTAAACCAGAGATATTCTAAAATTATACCACAGGCTTTATATACCATGTTAATACAAAGTTTTAGTAATAATACCAATTCTTTATTTTTTCAAAATAATTTCACAGACATTGAGCCTAAAAAATCCCTGTATAGTAGGTAGAAAATATATCATTACACAAATGCACACACAAATATTTATATCTAGTCATCTCTTTACTTATCATTTATTTATCTATCTATCTATCTATCTATCTATCTATCTATCTATCTATCTGAAGTTAGATGACAGTAACTTACTAGGAAAATCTGGCTACAGTTTCATATATTAGACAACAGAACAAAGGTTTCCTGATTTTAATTATGTGAAAATTGTAGCCTCCTACGTTGTATTTAAATAATATAACCATTTAAAAAAATGCTTTGTATATTTTTCCTCTTTTGACATTACCAACTATTTTACGATGGAGGGAGTACTCATACTATTATTCTAATTGAAGGGACTTCAAATAACTTTGCTAAGGTCACACATGTGGTAGAAGTATGTGGATGACTTTGAATTTGAACCAAAATGACTCCTTCCAGATTTAGAATTCTTTACTGTGATATCACAACTGTCTATTTGTCCTAATTAGTTATATTGCACTTACAGCATTTTCAGAAAGCTATAAGCTTGGAAAATAATATGTGATATAAATGAATGTAAACTCCTTGAAGTTAGGGATTGTATTTTTTTAGGGGGAAGGGTATTTGTATGCCCAGGCCCTAACACAGCGTCTGGTACATTTTAGGTTCTTAGTAAATGCTTATCATTGAAGGAAATTTCAAGATCTCTCACTAGAAAATAATTTAATGACTATAGGAATTATTGTCAGGAATTCTAAATAATAAGATAAAATTCAGTTCAGTTACATTTAATCATGAAACACAAGGAACAGTTCTTGTTTGTAAAATTGTTGCCTATCTTATGATAAGGAGAAGAACAATTCTGTTTCATTGAACATCTCTTCAGATAACTTGTTTAAGACACTGCAAAGACTTTAAGATAGAACTACTAGAGTTATTCCAAGGGCTGACAGGTTTGTTAACAACAGACTGATGCTGCGATCCCTTCCCTACCTTCAGCTCCACCTTTGCGATGAACCACATATGGCTTCAGTCCTGTTTTCCTGAATTAACTCTAATTTCCTGTGCCCAAGGTCAGATGATTCCAGAGAGGGGCTCAGCTGGTCTTACCTAGCACATATGTTCCAGTATTGTTGTTAATTTATTTTCTCTGATAAAAAAAATAAAATGGAAACCAGAGCCAAATTCCCTATGCTAGTGTGGGCTCCACTCAAATGACACATTAGGGTTTAATAAGTGTAACATTTTTCGTGAAGAGGTAAAATATTATTATAACTGGTTATCAGCAAATATTTGAAGTAGGATTAGTCAAAGAAGTGGTGGTCTGAGATGGAGTGGAAAGAAACAATAAGAGGAACTGCCTTTCTGCTCTCAGATTTTCTCTGAGAGCTCTGAAGAATGGTCAGAGATTAGTGTTGGACCTTTTTACTGGGTCCAACAAACAAATTGAATTTCGGTTAATTTCTTCAGGTTTTACGGATTATAAAGGATTATGGAAATGTTTATTTCTGAAGATATAGTGCATTAAGTTGTGATGGGAGGGCAGAGAAACTGGTTACTGAGATTTATTTTTAAATCTAAAGCTAAGGTCTTGATTAGGCTATTTCATTGTGATAGTGATTTAAGTATGAGAAACTGCCTAATGAGGTAGTTTTCTTCCAATCATACTGGCAGTGGAATGAATTCCATTATTGTATGTAACAATGATATTGCAAAATGTTGCATGAACAGTTTTCTTCTGGCCGTTGATGTTGTATGACTGGTTTATTTAAAATAAGACATGTTTGAGCATCTTCATTAAACAGATTTAAATAAACTTTACTTTTGGCCATCATCTTTAAAGCTAAATCTTAGCTCCATCCTCAAGAGGTAATACAAATATTGTGACAATTATTGTCTTGCTACTTTAGGAGGTGGGAATACTCTTAATATAAAAGAAACTAGAGTGTCTTCGAGCTGACTTTGAAATTCTAATTTGTATAAGAGCAAACAGAATGAAGAAGGGTGATGAATTTATTCATTTCTCTAAAATAACTTGTTTAGGGGACATTCTTTTAAAAAAACAATGAAATTTTATTTGATTAATTGTAATAAAAAGAACGAACTTCTTATAGTGTACAAATTGCTACCCTTACTTTATAAGAACAGCAATAATAGAAATATCATTTTATAGGGCTTTAAGGTTTGCGAAGTGATTTATACATATTATTTCATTAGTTCTCCACATTATATATAATGAGGTCTCCCAAAGTCTTATAATAATGATGGCTAATGACAACAGTAATAACAATATGATAATACTACCAACAATATTATCTCTAAAAGCCATCCACTGTTCATGTCATAAGAGAGGGACAATAGAAAAGTCAGGAAGTGGCAGCTAGGACAGTATGCAACAAGGGTTCTGTATGCTCTGAGATTACAATGGCAGCTCTGATAGCCTGGCAGGAACCATGAAATACTGACCAGTGGGACTCTGGAGATATCATTATACCACAACCAGTGTGATTAAAGTGCCCTCATGAATCTAAGAAACAGGTGAGATAAATTGTAGGCTAACTCTACTAAAAAGGATTGTAATGATTAGCTTGGCATAGAGGACCATGGGGCTTCTTTGTATCTGACAGCAAAAAAAGTAAGATATATCAGGACAAATTAGAAATACCAGTTGCCCTACCTGCCGGAATGTGAAGTATGTTGACTGGATTACGGCACTGTTTACTAAATTGGGTAGTCCATTAAGTAAGCATGAAATAGACTGAAGACTTAATTATTTTAATTATGCATCAGTACTTTATCATAATATCATAAAACTGAAAATAGATCTCATTAACAATAGACAAAAGCCACATACTGTTTTCTGTCAATGATACTTTGGGCTCTAATATGTGGAAAACATATTGCTGACCAGCATAAACCAATAACAAAAATAAAAATCCTCGTAATTCCTCCTAATTAGAAGGAGTAGATGAGCTATTAAAATCTGAAGAAGGAAAAGTTGAAGACTCTTTGAAAATCTTTACTTAGTGCAAACTCAGCAAATTACATATAATAACAAAACAGATGTCAGCCATCTCAGATTATTTTTTTTTATTGGAGATAGGCATACTTACACTAGAGTGATGAAAAGCCCACTTTTAGTTTGATAACATGAATCCTATTAGCAGATATATTATACTACATCAGTGACTTTTTAAAAACCAGCACCTGATAAAGCCACCATTAACAAATGCACTCTACTATAGTATTGGAAATAAAAGTATAATAACATTTCTGGACTTGTACTCAGCAGAATATGCTATAGTAAGAATGACAGAGGGAAGCTTTTAAGGAAAATCTTATCTCTAAGGGACAAGGATCAATTAGTACCCTGATAAAACTATCTTGATAGAGTTATTGAATGTCTGTGGAAAGACATAGTAAGATTATATCAATATCTTGCTGGTACATTCTGGAAAAAACTTGACTACTATGTTACCCAATTAAAGGGACAAAAAAGAAATGTAAAAATAAAATAAAATGTATATGTTTGTGTGTATATGTATATATGCATGTATATGCTTATATATGGACATAAGTATATATATATATATATATATATATATATATATATATATAAAGCTATATGAAATTCTTGATTCCTTTAATCAGTTATTAAAACCTAAAATCAAAAAATTAAAGTGTTATGAGGAATCAAAGCAATGAAGAGAACAAATTAAGAAATCAGCATCCATCAAAAGTGTTTTGTCATCAAAAGATGACAGTCTTAAGAAGAAATCAGAAGAGAGAATATTTGGAGAAGGGTGATGTGAAAACTGGTCAATTGCATGTTTGTAGGGGTTCACTAGTAAATGTTAATAACTGAATATCAGAAAAGTATACCATTCATTTAAGTTTAATTTACATTATTAAAATTATTACAATTAAAAACTTAAGAATAACATTTTAATATATATGTCAGTCACTATACCAGGTATACATAATCTCCAAACCTGATATGGACAGCTATCTGGCATAGTGAATAGTGCACTGGGCCTAGATTCAGGAAGACTCATGTTCTTGGGTTCATATCTCACCTCAGACAGTTACTATCTGTGTGACATTGGTCAAGTCACTTAACCCTGTTTGCCTTAGTTGCTTATCTAGCTAGAGAAGGAAGTTATAAAATACTCCAATATTCTTGCCCGGAATACCCCCAATGGGCTTACAGAGAGTTGAATAACAACACTAACAAAAGTAGATGGGACAACAAGTTTCAAAATGCAGTCCTAGCAGAGGATATCAAAACCAAGTAGGAAGAGAATAAGAGAGATACCATCTTTATTATTGAGACTGCTATTGAAGTTGTGCAGTAATGCTTTCAGTTATTCTGCAGGGGTGGAGATTTGTTCAACTACAGCAGTTATTTTAGTCATTTACATATTCCATGGAGGAAGCTAGGTAACTCAGTGGGTAGAGTTCTTAACCTGTGTTTGCCTTAATTCACTGGAAAAGGAAATGGCAAATCACTGCACTATCTTTGCCAAGAAAACCCCTTACCCATGAAGACTCAGACATGACTGAATGACTAAATAGCAATGTATTCCAAAGGGCATTGAATATTAAAGGATAGTTGCAGGATAGTGACTTTATTCAAGACTTTCTCTATCCGAACTCCATCAAAAAGATGAAAACAATAAGATTTAATAAGTTCTGTTTACATAATGTTCAAAGTTTACAAAATGCTATATGTATATATGTTTATAAAATACTTAAAATGTATATAAATATATGTATGTGTGTATGTGTGTGTGTGTGTGTCAGTACACACACACACATACACACATACATATAAAATTATATAGTTTCATTTAGGCCTAGTAACAAACCTAAGGTTAGGTAAAAACGATACTTTTATCTATACTTTAGGGAGGAGGAAACTGAGTCTTAAAGAGTTTAAATTACTTTCTATAATAATAATATTTATATGATGCTTTAAAATTTGTAAATTGTTTTCTCAAAGGTCTTATCTCACAAAGGCAAAATGTGACCTCCAGGCTTGCATTCAATTCTAATACTCTGTATACATAATCAAGTTGTTTTTCTATTTCTTCTTCCTCCCTCACACAAAAAAGGGAAAAAAGAAAGAAAATGATTTATTTAAATGATTTATTTAAAAGATAAGGAAGTTTGCTTCCATGCTTTAGTGAATTGAAGGGACAGAGGTTGGAAACCTATTTCCACATTAAAAAAATCAAAGGAAAGTTCCACTGGCTTAGCTGATAGGCTAGTTCCATGTCCATTTATTAACTTCTCCTTTAAAGACTTTTAAATATTTAAGTTGAATTATGTTTCCTGAAACAAAAAAAAGTAAGAATACTTGTCACGTGAGAAAAAAATCATTTTCCTTGTGCTGCATTTCTTATTGCTTGTAACTCTCTTCTTGACAGCAGCACCTTTCCTACCTTTCTTCATTTCTGCTCTATGGGCCATGAAAACTGCCGTTACAAAGGAGAGAGTTCTATATGAATGGTTTTGATTGCTTTGATGCTGATGCAGCAGAAATTCAATCAGCTGGTTTACATGAGAGTTTACCAGGCTCAGCAGTCTGATGAAGTAAATACTCCCAGACATCAACATCCTGAGCCTGTGGAATATCAGTTATATGAAATTAGGAAGCTGAGGGAACAGAAATTAATGAGGAGGTGGAGAGGAGAATTAAGGGAAGCTGCTTTGGTATCTAGTGTGGCAAAAAAAAAAAGATAAAATGCTAGAAAACATTGACTTTTTGGATAGAATTATAATACCATTTTTATGGACCTCCTGCACTCACTGAACACATACACATAAATCATATCTTTGCATCTCTTCTGGCGGGGAGCCTTTCTACCCTTAGCTGTGTGATTCCTCAGAGGGCATGTGTTCGAATGCTGCTAAAACCAAAGTGCTTTAAAGCCTTTTCAGCTTGGTAGACCTGTGGAAACTTGATGCTAAACTGGCATAGCTGGTAAGAACCCAAGGCATCCTCAGTGTCCAGATAAAGAAATAGAGTGGTACTTCTCTATATTGATCACCTCATTTAGGAAGGCGACTCTATGACTCAGGGAATATTGTTGGATTTGAACTTAAATCCTGCCTCAGAAATTTACTGTGTGACCCTGGGCAAATTATTTAACTTCTCTTAGACTCAGTTCCCTCATCTGCTAAGTGGGTATAATCATAGTATCTACGTCACAGTCTTGTGAGGATCAAATAAGGTAACATATTGAAAATATTTTACAATTTTTAAAGTGCTATATAAATGCCAGCAGTTTATCATTATGATTTTTATACTTTTTTCTTCCTTGGTGAATATTCTTTTCACAATGAGAAGTTGGAGGCAGGATGATTTATTGGCTGGCACCATGTGTATCTAAACCAGACAGAATACTTAACAAAAGAGTGACTAGGTATTTTGGACTTTTTTTTTTGGTCAGTGATGTTATTGAAAGAAGACATTAACAAAATCAGAAAGCAAAGGACTGTAGCTAGGAGTTTCTATTTCCCAGTGAACTGGTTCATGATCTTCATACTCATAGGAGATTATATTGTAAGATAGTGGGTGGGTTTATTAATTTACAATGGGAGGTGTACTGTGCCTTAGGACTCAGTGATTCTTTGCATAGGGCTTCTGCTTCCTGGCATGTAGCTCTGCTTAAGAAATCCAATTACAGATCAGCAGGTGGTTTAGATAAGCCTGGAATGAGAGAATAGGAAAATCGTTGATGCTAAGTAGGTTATTCAGTCAAGGAGACACCTAAAGAAATCATCCTCTTTTACTCCAGATACTTTTTGTATGTTTAAAAAAAAACAAACCAGAGCCTATTACCTAGAGTCCAAGAATTCTGTCCACTTAAATACTTGCAATTGGCTAAAAAATTAGTATCAAATTCTTCTTTTAGGCTTCATACTAAGCATTAACCTTATGTTAATTTCAAGTTCAGTTTCATAGTTACTTCATTGATCATTTCTAGGGTACTTTTAACTACCTTTTCTTTCATTTTATATAAATGCATCTTTCTCCCATCATGTGGGGAAATGGAAAAACAGTTGAGGGAAAAAAAAAAGAGTGAGAGAGTTAATGTGTCATTATAGACAGAGGTCTTGATAGGAAATCAAGACCCAATTTTAAACCATATTGTCCTGCTACGTCACATTGAAACAAGTTATTTTATCTGTTATTTGTATAATGTTGGTACTATACCAGGTAATTTTCAAGATCTCCATATTATTTAATAACATTAATAAAAACTAACATTCATATGCTTTAATGTCTGCGAAATGCTTTACAAATATTATCTCATTTTATCTGCACAGAACTCTGGGAGTTAAGAGTTGCTAACATTGGCCTCATTTTATTGGTGAAGAAACTGAGTCAAACAGAGGTTAAGTAACTTTTTTTTGGAAGGCAATTGGGGTTAAGTGACTTGCCCAAGGTCACATGGCTAGTTTTTGAGGACCTGATTTGAACTCAGGTCCTCCTGACTCCAAGGCCAGTGCTCTATTAACTGCACCACCTAGCCACCCCGAGGTTAAGTAACTTGCCGAGGGTTAAAACAACTAGTTAAGGATCAGATATTGGTTTGGATTTGGACTTGTCTTCCTAACTCTATTTTCAGTGCCAGCTAGTGCTTATGATAATAAGTATAAATGGTAAACTGTCTTTACTATGTGTCTCTATACCTACATGCAGGGTTTTAAAGTGAAATGATTATTTCACAGCCCAGAGCACCATACCTAGGTATCTGTTTATACTGAGTGGCATTATAGGATCTAGAGGTTAGAAAGGATCTTAAAGACCATTTAGTCCAACTCTTGAACTTTGCAGATGAAGAAGTTGGAACCTAGAGAAGCTCAAGTGACTTTCTTCTATTTGCATAGTAAATAATAGGATTGGGGCAGCTTAGTGGTACAGTGGATAGAGCTAGGCTTGAGGTCAAGAAGACTCATGTTCCTGAGTTCAAATCTGGCTTCAGACACTTATAAGCTGTGTGACTCTGGGCAAGTCACTTAACCCTGTTTGCTTCAATTTCCTCATCTGTAAATGAACTAGCTGAAGAAGGAAATGGCAAATCACTCTAGTATCTTTACCAAGAAAACCCCAAATGAAGTCAAGCAGAATCAGGCACAAGTGAAAAACTGATCAACACCAACAAAGTAACAAGCTTAGATTAGGTCTTCTGACTCCAACCCCTACATTGTACTTCTCTATCACCTCTAATATACTTTTTGGGAGCCAGGGTGAAGATATATTCCAGCACTCAGGCCAAATTAGTCATCATAGTTAAGAAATCTTGAAAAGTTTGAAAAGATAATCATAATTCTCTCTCTCTCCTTACACGCATAATATATGTACATACATACATTCATACATATATGTATACATATACATATACATACATATATATATATATATATATAATTAATTAGAATAGTCACATAAATAGGACTTTGTTTAGTGTCTTCTGTCAACATGTAGCAGGTACTCGGTAATGGATATTTTATAGTTTCCACTGAAGTCTTATGTCAATGCCCTTATTGTAGTGATGCAGAATTCTTGAGAGTCCTAGCAAACTTTAAAACTATGGACCTACTGTATGTTTGTTGTCCAAGGACATACCTACCACACTTTGGAAAGACCCATCCCCAGCTACATTGTGAACTCTTTTACCAGAGTAACTCTTAAATGGTACAGGTAAATTGTGGCAGAGTTATTATCTGTATTAGCTTAGGGAGTATCACAAACTGACAAAATCACAGATGCTTGAATTCTGCCTTTGCTTGAGTTTTACTTTGTTAGGGGAATTTGATATAATCTATATTTCATTCACCTCTCCATCTGTGTCCCCATGGTACTTTCTATATGAACAAAGAAGTATAAAGTTAAATATAGATACAGGTCCTATATCTGCTCTGTGGCATAATTTCCTCCTTACAATACAACCCCATTTGTAAGAAAGAAGATATTTTACAGATCTAGTAGTTTAAATACGGTAGGGCCTCAGAGCCATCTTGTTCAATCCTCTCATTTGCAGAAGACAAAACTGAGATGTAAGGAGGTTGTGACTTGCTCAAAGTTATATAGGTAGTAACCAAGAAAGGTGGGATATGAACCTAAGGTCCTTTGATTCCAGATCACAGTTTCTTCTACTGTATCAAGCTGCATGTTGACACTTTTCTCTAATATCCCTGTATGTCTTAAAGACTAGAAGAGATATATCCACACCATTTTAACCTCCTTTGATTTCCTTTTGAACTGAAGGTATCTGACTACCACTAGTATTTCTTACAGAAAATCTTTGAGAAAACTTACCCACTAAGTGCACATAGGAGGATTTACAAATTTATCCTTCTGCATAAAAATTAAGAAAAGGTCTTAACATGCCAATTATGAATCATTATAAAATTATTTGGTATTGGGTGGGAGAGGGAGAGAATTAGAGGGAAGCATACAGAAGTATAGAAAAATTATTTCTATCATCAAGGAGTTTGCAATCATGTTGGAAAAATAGGACATACCTAGGAAAATGGAATAATACAGTATGGTAGCATACGATGAAGTACCTAAATTAGTATAAATAGTAATAGCTAAAGGAGATCTGAGGAAGATAAGATTTCTGTTGTGAGAAAGACATTCAATGACTTTGTATGAAAAATAAATTCAGTATTTTCTTTTTGTCAATGAAGGGGCAGTAACACAGTGCATACCATTTAAAATCTTACAGTGCACAGAAAGATGCTCCTATATATTGATTTCTTTCAAAGTAATAACATTTTAAAAGAGACGGGTTTCAAGCATCCCTTAATGTTTATAGGTTTACAATTGTATTTGAAATGAATATCTTTGATAAACGTATTCTTTGGGTATTATAATGACAAAGTGTCAAAAACATTCTGCGTGTTTTCCTAAAGAAACACAAATTCAACTTCCTTCTCAAGCAAATGAAAAATGAAGAATCTGATACTTACTGTGTCTTTGGTCTAATAGTTATGGTATTTACTTAATGATACCACTTATGAATATATTCAGTAGTCACAATGGATGATCAGGCATGGATTAGTTGTATAATTTACATCTGTGGAGAGAGTACCCATACAGATTCTTTGGATTATATATAAACAACTCCAGGAAAGATGTTTTTGATGATTAAAAGAGATAATCATCTAGTTTTATTTTTTTTAGTGGATATGGAACTGATATACTTTTCCATGTATTCAGTCTAACTGATTTGGTATACTTTTCTTAAAATTGTGATAAATTTCTTAAAATTGGGTATAATCCTTAAGATTTTACTACTACACTGTGCTTTGGTATTATCTAACTGTAGTTTAATAATATTGACATCTTAACATTTTGAATGGATAGTTGTCTTTAACTTGCTTATATACATACTGGTCCCGCAGCCATTTTCCATGTTTTTATTTGCTACCTATATTTTAGTTCTATGAATATAAATGGCTCAAAAAATAACATATTAAATTGTCCTTTTCTTAGCAAGTGCTTACTCTGTTAGGTACCTAGATAATTCAATCAATAGGATTTTTCTTTGAATTGAACTTAAAGTAAATTGATTAGTTTCAGATAAAATACTTTGTTGACATTGTATAGATATAATCCCAAATGAACAGATGGAAGATCTTGAGAAGATCTCAATTTTATTTAGAGAATTTATTTCGAGAAAATTTATTTAGAGAAATGTTTTTTCTTTCTCTGTGTCACCATTTTATATTCCATTTCTTTGGGAAGCCACCTGATTTTTCTGTTGGTTGTTGTGTTCTCTTCTGTCCTTAATTTAATATCATGCCAACCATTCATTCTACTAATACTAGTCATCTTACCTTTGAAGCAAGTATACTTGTTTTTATAGATTATTGCTTAGTATTTGGGGCTGTAACCATGACCAGTGTTGACAGGTAGCATGTCATAAAGTAAAAATGTCTACAACAGACTTTTACAAGATATAAGGATTACTGAAAGGTCACTTTTACAGCTAAAATGAAGCAGATTTTGGAGGTAATTATCTATATAATTCAGGTAATACTTTGTCCCACCCACTTTCAATCTTTTTTTATTCTGGATATTAGTAATGAACCCAGATAAACAAAAATGATATTTCCCCCTTCCATGACAATATTAATTATGCAAATAATATATAAATACTCATACCACTTTGAATATCAAACCATTTTCTACTGGATGATCTTTTTTCAACTTACCAATTCCAATAAGTCTTTATATTTAAAACAAAACCAACCCTAACAGACAAATAAAACCTCAATCACTTGTGATAATGTTTTTAATTTATTCCAAATCCTCCCCAATATGGATAAAATACAGCTAAAGCCTTTTATGCTATTCTCAACCTGCATCACTATCCCTTCATTCTGCTAAGAAGATTTCATTTTAAATATCATCCTTGACTTTTCTGGAAATGTGAAAAATAATCCAGATATTTTATTTAGCCTTGAAAATGAAGTTAAATTATTCTATGCTTTTGTCTCTGTCAATGTTCTACTTATTCAGGTAGATAAATAAGTACAGACCATTTTTCATTAATTGTTTTAATGATTTAGATCTAAACTCCATCATATCCTGTATTTCCTTTAATTTATTTTCCATCTGTAGGACTTTGTTTCTTTTCTAGAGGAAGTTGGCATGTCTCCACATGGCTAACATCTGTCATTCTAGTCATGTTAGTGTAGATGCTTTCATTGCCTTCTTTTAGAGTTAGACTCTGAGCCCTTATATTTTCTATATGCTTTAGTCCTTCTCTGTAGGATATATTTACATTTACAATATCTATGAGCCTTCATTCACTTTAGAAGCATTGTCTGTGTATGTAATTTTTTTGATGAGATAGTACATCAGCACATAATTAATTTTTATACTGTCAATACAACATCCATTTTAGCACCATTTTCTCCTAACTTTTAGTGAATATAATGGCAATTTCATGTTTATGAATGGAATTTGCGAAAAATAAAAGTGTGTTCAACTTACCAGTATGTTACATATAATTTCATATCTGAGAAAATAAAGGCTTGCACTTTTGAATATAATATTATCATCCCTATCTATATGGGTCTGCTGTGTAGAAATCAGACTTCAGTGGGTAGGTATGAACTAGTCTCTTCAAATGCATTTTTTATCAGTGCATTCTGATAATAACCCCTTCTTCCACTTTAGCAGTGTAACCCTTATAAAGCATCCTAGAACTTTGTCTATAAAATATAAAAATACTTACTGTCCTGACTATTGTCCTGACTATTGCAGTTATTTAAAGAGTTCAAATGAAAGATTTCCTATTGTCATATGGCAAATGGAAATAAACTTCACATTGAATAGAATATCTCAGTGGTGATGTAAATTCATACTTATTTGGACCAAATACTCTTAGCCTCTATCATATATATAGCGAAGTCTATGTCTCTTTGTAGGTTAAAGTGACAGTTGCTATAGAACCATTTTCATGGAAGAAAGTCCTGCCAGTTTTCTCTCCCAAAGTTAAAGAAAACAAAATAGTAAAGGTTAAGAATGACAGATGAGGTATTGCGTAAAGGCTACATATACATACCACTCTCCTAATTTTGTTTTAATTTTCTAATCTACCATTGCTACCTTTGAAGCAATATTAGCACACTATTTCATATAAAGTTTATTAGGCCTTAGAATTTTGGGGAAGGAAATGATACATTGATAAAAAAGGTTTGTAAAAGGTTACATACAATGATATCCACTCATCTGTGTATTTATACATATCTGATGCATACATAACATTTAAACATAAATATATAATGCAATTGTATTTATAGCAATTCCATTTACAACTTACATATATCAAATATGAAGTAGAACTTTTACTCTTTTATGTTATTAGAAAAAATAATTTCCTCTTTTTTGTTGCAGAAATCAAAAATCTCCACTTATGACAAAATGTGGGCCTTTATGAGTAGCAGGAGGCAGTCAGTGCTTGTCAAAAGTAATGAAGAAGGTATCCAGCGTGTACTCACCTCTGATTATGCCTTCCTAATGGAGTCAACAACCATTGAGTTTGTCACGCAGCGGAACTGTAACCTGACACAGATTGGAGGCCTTATAGACTCCAAAGGTTATGGCGTTGGCACTCCCATGGGTAGGTTACATGTCTGCTATTTGTACTTTGTTCATTAATCTTAGTTGCAGCAAGAGGATGGAAAAAATTATGATTCCATATGCCATTAAGGATTTTCTGTATGACCTCAGCAGTATGCTTTGCTCTTGAAGTGATTAGAAGCAGGACAACATTCGCATGTTTAAATTTCAATGATTATGTGGAAATGGGGAATGAATAATTGTACAAGCAGTAAATATGTACATAAATATAACATGTTTTTATTGCCTATTTCTTTCTTTTTTTTTTTTTAAATTTTATTATAGTTTGCATCATTCATTTCCACAAGATTTTGAGTTACATATTTTCTCCCCCT
>JAQQSV010005796.1:0-14443 GCA_028646515.1 Pseudochirops corinnae | reverse complement strand
TTTGATTACATTAAATTGAAAAGTTTCTGTACAAACAAAGCCAATGTACCAAGATTAAGGGGGAAGAGTAAAATTAGGAAAGAATTTTTACAAACCAGTGTCTCTGATAAAGGCCTCATTTCTAAAATATATAGAGAATTGAGTCAAATCTATAAGAATTCAAGTCATTCCCCAATTGATAAATGGTCAAAGGATATGAATAGGCAGTTTTCAGAGGAAGCACATGAAAAAATGTTCTAAATCACTCTGAGGTACCATTTCTCACCCGCCAGATTGACTAAGAGGACAAAACAGGAAAATGGCAAATGCTGGGGAGGATGTGTAAAAATGTGAACACTAATGCATTGTTGGTGGAGTTGTGAACTTACTCAACCATTCTGGAGAGCAATCTGGAACTATGCCCGAAGGGATATAAATAAGTGCATATCCTTTGACCCAGCTATATCACTTGTAGGGTTATATCTCAAAGAGATCCTAGAAATGGGAGGAAGACCTGTATGTACAAAATATTTATAGTAGCTCTTTTGGTGTGGAAAAGAATTGGAAATTAAGGGGATACTCATCAATTGAAGAATGGCTAAACATGTTGTGGTATATGAATGTCATGGAATACTATTGTGCTATAAGAAATGAGGAGCAGATGACTTCATACTTATCTTGACAGTCTTATACAAACTGATGTTGAGTGAGAACAGAACCAGGAGAAATTCGTGCACAATTACAGACATAATATATGTGTGACAACCAACTTTGATAGACTGGGCTTTTCTTAGCAATGCAAGGTTATAAGGCAACTCTAAAAGGCTCATGATGGAAAGAGATGTCTGCATTCTTAGAAAGAACTACAGAGTTTAAATGCAGATTGAAGCAAATTACCTGATCTCTTTCTTTTTCTTGTTTGGTTTGTTTCCTCTTTCCCATTGTTCATTCCATTGGTTATAATCCTTCTTTACAATATGACTAATGTCTAATATGAAAGTATTTGCAGATCCTATACTTGATTGCATGCTGCTATGGGGCTTGGTTGAGGAGAGGAAGGGGGAGAAAATTTGAAACTCAAAGGATTACGGAACCCAATCTTGTAAACTAAAACTAAATGAACAAATTAATAAAGACAAAAAAAAAGAGGGGAAGAGCAGGGGAAGGAAAAACTGCGTCCTGGTTCCAACTCTTCAACTTACTAGCTATAAGTGTTTGGATGAATCACTTCCATTCTCTTGTTCTCTCTTTCCCTATCTATAAAAGAAATAAATTAGACCACACAATTTCTAACATTCCTTTCTGCCTCTTTCATTCTATGACTCTCAGTGGAAATAAAATCACAATTCTATGTTTCTAAGTGGAAAGTAAAAAGAATGCAGGTTGAGAATGCATGAGACCTGAATGGACAAAGAGTGCTAAAGAGTGATTCTGAGCAGCAAAAGGGTTGCTGAGTGGTTCAAAGGATCATAGAGTTCAGAGCAGTGCTTGTAGGCCTGGAGAGTGAAGTAGCTTCAATCTTGCAACTCGTGATTTGTGTGATTCTGCCTGTCTTAAAAATCTCTCTTCTACTGACCTCCATTGGTCACTGGAAAATATTTTTTGGAGGATAACTTGAGTGGCAAAACAAAAGACAGATTGTTTCCTTTTTAAAAAAATCCTTATTAAATGTGAATGTTGAAAGATTTTTAGATGTAATGCATAAGAAAATAAACACCAGTAATGATGAGATGTTCACCTCACTTAATAGTATTTTTTTCTAATTATATGTAAAGATAGATATTTTTCAGCATTCACTTTTATAAGATTTTGAGTTCCAAATTTTTTTCTTCCTCCTTCCTTCCCTTCTACTCTCCCCAAGATGTTAAAAACAATTTGATATAGGCTATACATATATGATCATATTAATCATATTTCCACATTAATCTAATGTTGTGAAAGAATCTGAACAAAAGGGAAACAACATAAGAAAGAAAAAATAAGGAAATAGTATGTTTCAATATTCATTCAGTCTCCATAGTTCTTTCTCTGGATGTGGATAGTGTTTTCCGTCATGAGTCTCTTTGAATTGTCTTAAATCATTGTGTTACTGAGAAGTAAGATTATCAAAGTTGATCATCACACAATGTTGCTGTTTCTATGTACAGTATTCTGGTTCTGCTCATTTCATTCAGCATCAGTACATGTATTTTAATTTTTTTTCTGAAATCTACCTGTTCATCTTTTCTTATAGCACAATAATATTCCATTGAATTCATATGCAATAACTTGTTCAGCCATTCCCCAACTGATGATCATCCTTTCAAATTCCAACTCTTTGCCACCACAAAAAGATTTGCTACAAATTTTTTGTACCTGTGGGTCATTTTCCCTTTTTTTTATTCTTCATTTGGGATATGTGCATAGTAGTGATATTGCTGGATTAAAGGATATGCCCTTTGAAAATAGCTCTTTGAAAAGAGGTATTCCAGAAAGACTGGATCAGTTCACAACTCCACCAACAATGCATTGGTGTTCCAATTTTCCCACACCTCCTCCAACATTTATCATTTGTTTTTTGCCTTTTCTGTCATATAAGCTAATCTAATAGGTGTGGGATGATATCTCAGAGTTGTTTTAATTCACATTACTCTAATCAATAGTGATTTAGAGCATTTTTTCATATGACTATAGATAATTTTAATTTCTTCATCTGAAAACTGTCTGTTCCTATCCTGTGACCATTTATCAGTTGGGGAATGACTTGTGTTTTCATAAATTTGACCCAGCTCTCTATATATTCTAGAAATGAGGCATTCATCAGAGACACTGACTATAAAAATTGTTTGCCAGCTTTCTGCTTTCCTTCTGATATTGATTTCATTGGCATTTCACAAAAATGTTTCAATTTTATGTAATTAAAATTATCCATTTTGCATTTCATACTGTTCTCTATTTTTTGTTTGATCATAAATTCTTCCTTTCTTCATAGACCTAACAGGCAAACTGTCCCTTGCTCCCCTAATTTGCTTATGGTATCACCATTTGTGTTTAAATCACATACCCATTTTGATCATATTTTGGTCTACAGTATAAAATACTAGTCTATGCCAAGTGTCTGCCATATTCTTTTCCAGTTTTCCTAGCAGTTTTTGTCAAATACTGAAATCTTATCCCAGAATCTGGGGTCCTTGGGTTTTTCAAACAGTATATTACTACAGTTATTGATTACTGTGTCTTGTATACCTAAAGTGTTCCATTGATCTACCATTCCATTTTTTTAGCCAGTACTATAGTTTTCATGATTGCTGCTTTATAATATAATTTTAGATCTAATATGGCTCAGCAACCTTCTTTTGCATTTATTTAATTAATTCTTTTGATATTCTTGACCTTTTCTTCTTCCAGATGAATTTTGTTAAATGAGTTAAATATTTTAATAAAAATATTTTAAAAATTTGCCATTTGATTGGCATGGTCCTGAATAAGTAAATTATCTTAGGTAGAATTGTTGCTTTTATTATATTAGCTCAACCTAACCATAAATGAATTTCCAATTATTTAGATCTGACTTTATCTGTGTGAAAAATATTTTATAATTGTGTTCATATAGTCCCTAGATTTGTCTTGGCAGGTAGATTCCCAAATATTGTATATTGTCTAGAGGGACTTTGAATGTAATTTCTCTTTCTATCTCTTGCTGTTAGACTTTGTTAGTAATATGTAGAAATGCAATCATTTATGTGAGTTTATTTTACATTTGGTAGGACTCTTTCATATATTTTTACAAAGAATTTATACAGTACTGGAATTAATTGTTCTTTAAATATTTGGGAGAATTCACTTGTAAATCCATTTGGCCCTGAAGATTTTTTTCTTAGGGAGTTCATTGATAGGTTGTTCAATTTCTTTTTCTGAAAAAGGGTTAGACATTTTATTTCCTCCTGACATTCTGTGTAATTTACATTTTTATAAATATTCATCGATTTCTCTTAGATTATCAGATTTATTGGCATACAGTTGGGCAAAAGAGCTCCTAATTATTGTTTTAATTTCTTCTTCATTGGTGGTGAATTCACCATTTTCATTTTTGATGCTGGTAATTTGGTTTTCTTCTTTCTTTTTTTAAACTAAATTAACCAAGTTTACCTATTTATTGTTTTTTTTTCATAAAATCAGCTCTTTGCATTATTTATTAGTTAATTGGTTGTCAATTTTATTATTCTCTCTATTAATTTTCAGAATTTCTAATGTGTTATTTAATTGAGGATGCTTAATTTATTATTTTCTTCATTTTTTAGTAGATGCCCAGTTCATTGATCTCTTTCTCTATTTTATTAATGTAAGCATTTAGACATAAATTTTCTTTAAGAACTGCTTTATCTGCATCTCATAAGTTTTAGTATGTTGTTTCTTTATTGTCATTCTCTTTGATGAATTCATTTTTTTCCTTCTGTGATTTGTTGTTTGACTCACTCATTCTTTAAGATTAAATGTTTCCATTAAATTTTAGTGTATGGCCCTTTATTGCATGTAATTTTAATTGCATAATGATCTCAAAAGAATATATTTAATATTTCTGCCTCTCTGCATTTGATTGTGATATTTTTATGCCTAACAAATGGTTAATTTTTGTGTAGTTGCCATGTACCACTGAGAAAAAGGTATATTCTTTTCTATTCCCATTCAGTTTTCTCCAGAGTTCTACCATATCATATCATATTTTCTAAAATTCTGTTTACCTCCTTAACTTTTTTTGGTCTATTTTATATTTAAATTTAACTAGTTTTGAGAGGCAGAGGTGGAAATTCTTCAATAGTTTAGTTTTGTTGTATATTTCTTCTTGCAACTCACCTACCCTCTCCTCTAAGAGTTTGGATGCTATACTACTTAGTGCACATCTATTAGTGACATTACTTCATTGTCTTCGGTTCCTTTTTAGCCAGATGTGCTTTCCTTATTTATTGCTTTTATTTAGATCTATGTTTGCTTTTGCTTTTTCTGAAATCAGGATTGCTGCCCCTGTTTTTTTTTCTTTTTTTACTTCAGCTAAGTATAATATATTCTGCTTCAGTCTTTTACCTTTTCTCTGTGTATATCTCTGCTTCAAATGTATTTATTGTAAACCACATATTGTAAAACTGTTTTTTAACCATAAATTTCATTCCATTCACATTCACGGTTATGATTACTATCTTTCTTTCCATCCTATCCCACCCCCCTTTATACTTTTCTCTCTCATTTCACATTTTTCCTCCCCACCAGCATTTTTTTTCTGAGCACTGCCTCCATTCATTTGCCCTCTCTTCTATTCATCATCTTCCCGTTTCTTTTCCCTTTCCCCTCCTACTTCCTATAGGTTAGGAGAGATTTCTATACCCAACTGATTGTATATGTTATTCCCTCTTTGAGCCAAATTTGTTGAATGTAAAGTTCAAACAATACTCACCTCCTTCCCTTCTTTCCCTCTACTTTAGGTATTTTGTACTGCTTCATGTGATATAATTTACCCTATTCTATGCCTCCCCATTTCCTCTTCTGCCAATACATTCCTTTTTACCCCTCATTACTTTTTTTTAATATTATCACTTCAAAATCAACTAATTCCCACACCCATATGAACTAACCTAATAAAGATACACTTCTGAAGATTATAGTTATCATCTTCTCTTGTAGGAATGCAAACAGTTTAACCTTATTGAATAACTTGGTTTTTTTCTTTCCTGTTTACCTGTTTATGCTTTGCTTGAGTCTTGTATTTGAAGATTGAATTTTCTCTTCAGCTTTGTTCTTTTCATCAGGAATGATTGAAAGTCCCATATTTCATTGAATGTCCATCTTTCCCCTAAAAGATTATGCTCAGTGTTCCTGGGTAATTGATACATGGTTGTAATCCAAACTGCCTTGCCTTTTGGAGTATCATATTCCAAGCCCTGCAATCCTTTAATATAGAAGCTGCTAAATCTTATATAATCCTGAGTATGGCCCCACAGTATTAAATTGTTTCTTTCTGGCTCCTTATAGTATTTTCTCTTTGACCTGATAATTCTGCAATTTGGCTACAGTATTCTTTGAAGTTTTCTTTTCAGAATCTCTTTTAGGAGATAATCAGTGGATTCTTTCAATGTCTATTTCACCCTCTGGTTCTAGAATATCAGGGCAGTTTTCCTGGATAACTTCTTGAAAATTGCTCTTCAGGCTCACTTTTTATCAAAGCTTTCAAGTAGTCCAATAATTCTTAAATTAACTCTCCTGGATCTATTTTCATGTAAGGTTTTATTTTATGAAGTGTTTTATATTTTCTTGTATTTTTTTCATTTTTTGATTTTGTTTGACTGATTCTTGATTTCTCATAGAGTAATTAACTTCCTCTTGTCCAATTCTAATTTTTAAGGAATCATTTTATTCAGTTAACTTTTGTACCACCTTTTCCATTTGACCAATTCTACTTTTTTAGTAGTTATTTTATTCAGTCAATTTTGTCCTTTGTTTTCCAAGTTGTTGGCTCTCTCTTTCATACCTTTCACTTCTTTTCCCAATTTTTCTTCTACTTCTCTTTTTTGACTTTCAAGATCCTTTTTGTGTTCTTCCAAGGAGGTTTTTGGGGTTGAGAGCAATTCATCTTCTTCTTTACAGTTTTCAGATCTAGGTTAAAGTAACAATGTTGTCTTCTGAGTTTATGTTTTGATCTTCCCTGTCACCATTGTAATTTTCTGTAATTAAGCTTCTTTTTTATTTCATGCTCTCTTTGCCTTTTCCTTGCTTTTGAAGTTGAACTCTCCTCCTGGGACACAAGGGGCACTGTCCCAAGCTTCTTGTGCTGGAGGCCTGGGACACATTCACTGGCTTTGCCTACTGGAGCCTCACGTGCTAGTAGCTTGCCTGGTTTCTGGGGCTGGCAACTTGCCTTCTGTGGTAGGGCAGGAGACCTCACAGCTGCCTTGCTGTGCTTCTGCCCTGCTGAGCCAGGACTAGGGGCATCATTTGCCTGTCTGTACTGTGACAGTCTCCCACTGACTTGCTCAGATGCCATTCTCACTGGACTGTACTCCACCTTTATCCAAGTGAGATAGACCTTTCCTGAAGTCCTTCTAAGTAATCTTAAGCTGGAAAATTGTTTCATTCTATCTTTTCAAATGTTCTATCAGTCCAGAATCCATTTGGAGGTTTGAATTAATGTTGTTTCTGAGGGAAACTGGGGAGAGTTCAGGCTTCTCTCTGCCATCTTATCTCCACCTTATTGATGAGATTTTTGATGCTCTTTTGGATAAGACAAAAAGCAACAAATGATTTTAGATGGTATGAACATAATGGAATATTAAATGATTATTTATGCTACCTTTTGCTGTTATGTTTTCGATCATCATTATATAAATAGTATTAAATAATTAAGAGTTTTGTTCTGTTTGCTAAATTAATACAAGTCTATACCACATCCGTGTTTATAGTCCAGCTATGAAATCTCATCTATGCTCACCTCCAGGAAAAAAGTAAGATAAATATGCCTGTTATTTTTTTGTACATGTTTCTTCTGACAAGTTAACAGAGCATCACTTCTTTGAAATCAAACTGTAAACAAAGTAACTTTTCCTACACATAATTTTGTAAACTCATTTCTTCATATAGTAAATTATCATCCATAGTACACTTAAACAAATAGCTTTTAAAGATGTCCCTAGCCATGATCAAGGTTAGATTATACCAAAATGTATCACTAGAGACCATAATCTCTCTTGAATGAATCTTAGTGGCCTAGCCCTTACATTTAACACAGGAAAATAGAGATATCAAGAAATGTAAACTTCCTTTCCTAAAGCCTAAAAAATGTAAACTTTCCTTTCCCAGGGAAGTACTAGGAGATTTCTAACCCAGGCCTCCTGACTTCTAATGCAAAGATCTTTCTACTATAACATGTTAGAATCATTGAGTATTTGTCTGTGCCATAACCTGAAATTTTCTCCACTTTTCAAGGAGGCAGGAAGACAGAATGCAGAAAAAGTAATAACCGGCCTGCCGCTCCTCTGTATTCAGCTTAGCAGTCTATTATATAATTTGTCCAGGTTGCTTTGCAGACACAGTCCAATATTGTTGGTGTGCTGTGCCAGTGGTTAAATCTTTGCTGCACATATTAGCTACCAATCATTTAGAGATTACACAGGGAGCATTATAGCTGAGAAAGCCCTCAGTGATGATTTAGTTCAATTTCCTAATATTATATTTGAGGAATTCATGAGAGAGTGGAGTGAACAACAGAAATAGGCAATATCTGCATCTAGCTGCTAGTAGATGAAACATAAAAATCCACTTTATTATAGCACACTGGACTTGAACTCAGAAAAAAAAAAATATGGGTTCAAGTCTCACCTAAGATACTAGTTGCATGACCCTGTACAAGTCACTTAACATCTAGGCCTTGTCTTCTCCTCTATAAAATGGGGAGTCAGATTTTTATATTGATAATGATCCAATAAAGAAAAGTGAGAAGGAACAGTTAGGCAGGTAGCAGGAAAATGCAAAGAGAGAATTGTTATAAAACTTCAGAGAGAAAAGAGTATACAGGAAGATAGGATGGTCAAGTGAAGAGGAATGAAGACTGGGAGGGTGGGGGTAGGAGGCATAGTAAAGGCCATCAGGTGGGGGCAATTAAGATACCAGCAAACTGACAAAGAACAGCTTTAGCTGTATAATTAAGCCTGAAGACTCATTGCAAATGTTGTCCAGTGAGAGGTAAGGAAATGAAGACAAGGGAGGTATGTGACTTTTTCTAAAAATTTTTCTAGGAAATGCAGAAACCATGTCAATGTGTATGTGTTTTGGAGGGTGGTTGGATAAACTGGAGGTTTTTAAGAATGGAGAAGAGTTTAGAGTATTTGTAAAAAGTTGGCAACAAATTATTAGATAGGAAGAGGCTGAACATGATAGAATGGAAATGGTTTTGGAAGAAATTAACTGGAAAAATGGACGGAAATAGAATCAAGATTATGTGTTGATTTTGGTGAGGAAGAGCACTCTTCTTGAATAGAAGATAGAATAAATGAGAAAATGAATAAGGCATTATTGTTGTGATCTCTTAGAAGACACATTAAGGAATCCAACATGGAGTTGCCTCTATTTTTTCACCTGAGAGTGAGAGGGAAAAATGTGGTATCAGACGCTTGAGAAGAGAGACAAGGTTTTTTGGAACATCTTCTTTGGGGAGTGGAATAGAAAATCAATTAGGGAGGAGTAAAAAGATTTTTGTCTCATGTGGTTGCCACAGATTAGAAATATGATTTTTCACCTAACTAAAGCTGATCAGAAGCTAAGAAATTGGTTGTGAGCAAAAGAAATAGCAATCTTGAGAGTTTTATTGATTTTTTGCCAATAAGGCAGATGAAATATGTTTTGAGAGAGGAAATAATGTACCATTAGGGCTTTAATGGCAAATGGAATTATTGGAGCCTCACCTAAGAGTTCCTTAGCTAATGGGTCACCCAAAATGAGGTTTACAGACTGACCAAAAAAGTGCTTGGTATTAATTGAAAAAAAAAAAAAACAGGAATAGGACAAAGAGGCAAGACATTTGAAGGGAGGATCAAATAGCATTGAATTGGTTACCAGAAGGGTAAATGTTGGGAAGAGTGGAAAGTGAAGCCAGGACAGTATTCATAACCTCAGGAAGCACTGAGGAATGCAGAGAATGGAGGCCATGATGTGGATGAAGACTCATTTTTTTTTTTAAATTAAAGCTACAGGGAGAGATGGAGCAATAGTAAGTTGTGTCCTATAAGAACAGCCCAATTAGATGTAGAGAAGACAGTTTAGGCTATGGGGTGGAGTTGTGGACAGTCAGGGTTAAGAGAGCATTTCCCTGTGTCCCTTGTACTTTCTAAGTCACTTTTACTTTATTATGCTTTCAGTAGGTACAATAGAAATCTATCTTCTTAATCTTATTTTCATAATATCATTGTTGAAGATATTGGATTTCTTAATCATTCCTATAATATTATTACTAAAGAAATTTCAGAATTCCTGTTCATTAAAGTGGAATATTTAGATGTTGATAGCAAGATCAAGACTATCACAGTGTGTCACTAAAGTAAAGTGGGAGGGGGCAAGTCATGAGAACTAAGAAAATTGAGAGAATGTGAGCCTAGAATGTTTTTAAAAAAAACAAACATGTTGAAAAGCCCTAAAAGGAGGGCAAGGGGTTGAGCTAAAAAGGAAAACTGTGATCCAGATATTGAAATCCTTGAGAAAGGAGACAAAATTATTTTGAAATGGGTTGGAAATGGTCACCAAGATGGAATTAAATGATATTTGTGGATAGAACATACTTCAAAGAAGGAGAGGTCACTAAATGATCAGTAGCAAAGAGAGTATGGAAATCATTATGGAAACCAAGAAAGGGTAAGTTGACTTCTTTTTCCATGTCATAAAATAATAAAGTACAACCACCATTGGAAAGAATGGCCAGGGATGCAGGGTCTTCTAGAGGAGGAGTCAGGTTTCTGTGAGTTCCAGAATATGGAAGAATCATGGATGATAATTTTCTATACCCCTTCTATTTTCCTATTTATGACACTAACTATGACAATTGGTTTTACCTGGAAGAGCAGGCAACATCTTGTTTTAATATTTAAATGAAAAATAATAGAAGCAACAAACTTAGTTTCTCATTTAATGTACCATATTTAGAAAATTCTTATTCCAAAGCAATATCTTTGTCGCTAACTCTGGGATATATGGCAGTTCAAGCATTATTTAAATGAGCTGCAGAAAATATTATTTTAAAAGTGAAAGCCTTATATGTCTAAATGTAAAATAAAAAACAAATAAATTAATTCAATTGCATGCTACAAACAGTGAACTTGGAGTACTGCTGTTAGTTAATATTCTCTTTGAAGAAAAATCTCTGTGTAGAAAGGAGTGCATTTTGAAAATCATTTCTTGATAATTGTCACTGATATTTTCCAATTTACAAAACACACTGTGTTGGAACAGATCACACATTTTGCTGATGTGTGAACAGCAAAAAAAAATAAAATCTTACTATATATGGACCGCATTTCCTGAGAAGAGGAAAAGTTAGCTGTCTGCTTTCTAATAGCAACTACTGAGGAATGTGTTCTCCAGATAGGAAATTGAACATAGGTAGTTGAAAAAAGTTAAAAATCCTTTTGAAAATATTGGATGCAAATGAGGGAGTTAAATAGCAAGCACATGGGCAAAGGTGGGAGGATTATTTATGAAGGATGATTTTATATGGTGACATAATTACCCTAAGAACTCAGCCAGACAAATAATGTAATGAGAATCTATGTCCTAGTCTGTCTACTTCCAAGATCAAAATGAGGGGAGATAATTAAGGAGAATGAAGAACTATATAAATTTTGAGCCTATTGGTATTTCTTTTAGTTGGTTTGTTCCTTGGAAATTTTTTTCAATTTTTCAAAAAATTTACTAGGTTTGTTTTATAAATTCTGTTGTCCTTTGGCTTGGTTGAAAACAGTAACAATAATAATTTCAAAACTCCAAAAATGAAGCGCTACTTTTATGAATATTTGAGGAAAGGGAGTTAGAGTGAAAGAATGAAGAAAGTTAGTATTATTGAAAAGCACTGACATGAGAGTAAGACAATGTGGGTTTGAATCCAAAATAGGATCTGAATAGACTTATGGGGTCTCCAAAGGATAACTTGGAAAATAGTCTTATTAACCTTTCTGAGATTAATATGATAATATGAAAATATTAGTGTATATAATTAGATTTAGGCTCCCTTTACCTTAAATACAACTTACTTCTTTGGGTCTTAGACCTTAGATCAGTGGTTCTCAATCTTCCTAATGCCGTGACCCTGTAATACTCGTATGTGGGAGTATCTGCATGTGGGCAGACCTGCCTAGAGATGGATAGAGGAGTGGTGTCTCAGTTCCTAAGACCATCAGATATATGTGTAACCCCTGTGAAAGGGTTGTTCAACCCCCAAAGGAGTCATGACCCACAGGTTGAGAACCACTGCCTTAGACATTTATAGAACCAACAACTTATTTTTGAATGGCACAGAGGAGAGGGTTGTGTCAATGGATCACAATATGAGAGTATTTCAAAAAGGAAAAAGAAAAAAAATTACGATATGACATTTTGCAGGGGAGGGGAATTTACAAATATGTAGTGTTATTCCACATCTAAATTGGGAGGTAGGATGTTGTTGTTGTAAATTGTGCAAGAAAATTGTTTAATTATAAGTAGATTTCTAAATTTAACAAATTGTATGCTAGCAACCCCAAGAGTAGTATACTATCTTTTGTAATTATATCGGCATAATATAGTGATAATGACCAGTCAGAAATCCTGGGCAATAGGAACTAGTTACGTACTACCTTGAAAACATTGGTATTCTAGCATATTATTACATTGTTTTCATATCATAGCTCTGTTAACCAGAGTACTAGCATCCCTCCCAGAAAGAAAATATAACCACATGTGTACATCATTTTAAAAACCAGGTAGATATACAGATATGTGTATATATGCATATATTTCTATATCATGCATATGTGTATATGTAAATATGTACATGTCTGTATGTATATGTGTATATATGAAAAAATATACATGATTTTGAGATGCAGGAAAATTGCTAAAAAAAAATTAAAACATTTGTACATTTTGCTGATCAAGAGTTCATATTATCACAATATGTTCTCATGAAAAGAAGGAACAACCTACAAGAGCCACAATCTAAATGTTTTCAGGGAATTTTAGCTTAAGATTAGTTTTAGAAATATGACCTAATCAGTATTATTGGATGGATAAAATCCTTTTTTAAAATTAACTTTTGTTTATTTTTAGTTTACATCCATTCATTTTCACAAGATTTTGAGTTACAAATTTTCTCCCCATCTTTCCCGTATCCACCACCCCAAAACAGTGATCCCACTGTACATCCCATCCCCCAATCTGCTCTCTCCTATATCCTCCCCCATCACCCCTCTGACTTTCCAGTAGGCAAGATGGATCTCCTTACCCTGTATATCTTAATTCCCAGTTGCATGTAAATAATAATAATAATAATATTAATAATAATAATAATATATATTAACATTTGATTATAGAACTTTAAATTATAGATTCTTTCCCTTCCTCCCTCATCACCCACCCCCACTGGAAAGACAAGCAATTCAATACAGGCTGTACATGTGTAGTTACAGAGAACATCTCCATGATGGACATATTGTGAAAGACTGACTATATTTCCCTCCTTCCTATCCCGCCCCCACCTTGTTCTATTCTCTACTTTGTCCCTGTCCCTTCACAGAAGTGTGTGCTTCTAACAATCCCCTTCCCTGCCCTTACCCTCCCTTCCATCATTCCCACTCTCATCCCCATCCCCCCTCCTCTCCTGTAGGGCAAGAGACCCAATTTAGAGTGTATGTCATTCCTTCCCTAAGCCAAATTCAATGAGAGTAAGGTTGACCCTTTCCCTTTTGCCTTCCTGTTCTTCCTCTCCATTGTAAGTTATCCCTTGCCTCTTCTATATGAGATTAACCCCATTCTGTCTCTCCCTGTCTACTCTCATACTATTCCTCTCTCACCTCTCAATTTCACCTTTTAAAATATCATTCCTTCCTATTAAATTGATCCTATGCCCTCTGTCTATGTACATATATATCTATATCTATATATCTATATCTATATCTATACACATTCACATATGTATTCATATGCATGTTTATCTTCCTATATAGACATATGTGTGTACACATTTATATTGCCTTCACCTATACTCATACTGAGAAAGGTATCATAAGTTACAATTATCTTTTTTCCATATTGGCATGACATTTGATAAGTTTCTTATGATTTCTTTTCCATGCTTACCTTCTCATGCTTCTTGTATTTGAATGTCAAATTTTCTATTCAACTCTGTTTTTTTCATCAAGAATGCTTGAAAGTCCTCCACCTCATTGAATGACCATATTTTCCCCTGAAACATTAAATGTGATTTTGCTGGGTAGGTGATTCTTAGTTTTAATCCTAGCTCCCTTGATCTCTGAAATATCATATTCCAGGCCCATTGATCTCTTAATGTAGGAGCTGCTAGATCCTGAGTTGTCCTGATTGTGTTTCCACAGTATTCAAATTGTATCTTCTGGGCAGCTTGTAATATTTTCTCCTTGATCTGGGAACTACGCAACCTGGCTATACCATTCCTAGGAGTTTTTTGGGGGGGAGGATTTTTTCAAGAGGTGATTGATGAATTCTTTCAAGTTCTATTTTGCCCTCTGGTTCTAAAATATCAGGGCAATTTTCCTTGAGAATTTCTTGAAGGATGATTTCTAGTTTCTTTTTCTGATCATGGCTTTCAGGTAGTCCAATAATTTTTAAATTGTCTCTCCTGGATCTATTTTCCAGGTGGGTGGTTTTTTTCAAGGAGATATTTCACATTGCCTTCTATTTTTTCATTTGTTTGGATCTGTTTAATAGTATCTTGATTTCTTAT
>JAQQSV010005795.1:0-14443 GCA_028646515.1 Pseudochirops corinnae | reverse complement strand
CTACTTCATAACTGTAGTTTTGCTACTGTTATGAATCGTAATGTAAATATCTGATATGCCGGATGTATTTAAATTGAACCTAACCCACAGGTTGAGAACCGCTATATCTATATAATTCATAGCATCTCAAAAGATTATGAAAACTATTAAGTATTCTTAAAGACAAAACAACGCCCATCTTTTGGATACACCCCCTTCTCTACACTCAGAGCAGCTGCCCTGGTTCAGGCCCTCACCACCTCATGCCTAGAGACCTGGCTGAAACAACCTGCTAGGTGGTCTGCCCATTTCATGTCTCTTCCCACTCCATTCCATTCTCCATAGCGATCTTCCTAAAATGCAGATCTGACTACATCGTTCTCCCTTATTTAATAAATTCTGATGACTTCTTATTACCTCCAGGGCAAAATGTGAACTTTTCTCTGTCGCACTTAAAGTCCTTCCCAACTGGCCAACCCACTTTCCACTCTCCAGTTTCTAACATTATACTCTTATTCATATAGTCTAGATTTATATAGATCCAGCAACCAGGCCATCTCATTGCTCCTCAGACATGGTGCTCCACTTTGGAACTCTGGGTTTTTTGTTGACTGTCTTTAGGCAAGGAATACTTTTCATTTCCCCTTCTTACAACTTCTCTGGCTTCTGTGAAAACTTAACTCAAATCTCATCTTTTGCAAGAGGTCTTTCCTGGTCCCTCTTTTCACTCTTTGCCTTCCCTGAGATCGCCCAACATTTGCACTGTGTATCCGTCTGTCTCTCTATCTGTTATGTATGTATATATGCATATGTATGTACATATATATATATAGACATGTGGGTATCTAACATGTATGCATGCACATATGTATATAGTGAATATACGTAAGTGAATGTACACATTGTAGCTATATAATCTGTATTATGTACACATATATGTCTATATATGTAAATGTGTATTGTACATGTCTATATATGCATGTGTTGAACAATAGTTTATAATGTGTATATGTGTATATGCTGTGTTATCTAATATGTATGTATGTATATGTACATGTGTGTTTGTGTGGTACTCACCTAGGTTGTAGCTGTCTCCCCTGCTACAAGATTTCTGCCCTACTCTGTATCCCTGCTCCTCAGCACAGTGCCTGGCATATACTAAGTTCTTAAATGCTTGCTGAATTACTTGTCTCTCCTCTTAATTCTCTCCTCTCTCTTTTTCATCTTTGTCTCTCTCTGGTCACTAGACTCAATGTTAAATTCCTCCTTAAATATTTCATGGTGGCTTGGAGGTCATATTGGGTTCTCAAAGGTTATGCTAGGAGAACAGAAGTGCTGGCTAGGCCCTATTAAACTAGCAGGGCTCCTAGGACAGGCCTGGTAACAGTTCATGGCCAGCCTGCCGAACCCTACACCTTTTCCCCAAAAGGTGATCTTTTTGCCACATGAAGACTATCTAATACATGGGACGCCATCTTTAACAGTGGAAAGAGTATGCACACAAATGAAATCAAGCATCCTTGAACATACGGCACCACAGTGATAGAAAGAGTCCTGCAAACCCTGCTCTTAAAATGAGTTGCAGAGATGTGAACTAAATTATATCACATATTGGGCTGATTCAGAGCATACTAAACCACCAGAGTAGAGTGATACTTAATCTATCTGTGTGATCTTAGAGGAAGCTGTGCACTACAGGGCTCTGTACTTGGCTAGTATATCAACATTTTCATCATCAGTATGTTGGATGAAGGCATGGATAAAATGCTTATCAAATATACAGATGGTACAAATCTGGAAAGGATGGTTAATACAATGGATAATATGGTTGGCAACCAAAAAATTCTTACTAGTCTGGAAATATGTGATGAAAATAATACAATGAACTTTAAGAAGGATAAATGTAAAGTGCTATTAAGAAGATAAAATCAGCAGCATAATTACAGAATGGGGTGGGACATGGTTAGAGAATAGTTACTATATGAAAAATATCTGAGTAATTTAGTGGTAAATTTAGTAAAAGATTAGTCTGCTCCCCCCCAAAATGTGTATGTAGTAGTCAAAGGGCTAGTCAGATTTTAAGTTACATTAACTGAAGCATAGTTTCCAGAATGGAGGAGGTGATAGTCACACCACATTTGAAGGAGTATCAGTTTCAGTTCTGGCCCTCACATTTTAAGAAGGCCAGTGAGAAGTTGGAATACAGCCAGAAGAGGGTGATCGTGATAGTGATGGGACCTGGGACTGTGCCATACAAGGATCAGTTAACAGAAGAGGCATATTTGAAAGGAGAGAAGAGAAAACTTAAAAAAGCAGCTATCTTTATTGGTTTGTGGGGCTCTCATATGGAAGAGGCATCAAGAGTTGTTTTCATTTGGCCAGACAGGTCACAAGTACAAACAATGGGATGAAGTTATAGGGAGGTATATTTCAGTTCCTTATGAGGGGGAAAAATTAATGATTAGAGCTGTCCCAAAATAGAAGGTAGGAAGCTGTTGATCACTGAAAATCTTCAAGAGTAGTACCCATCAAGTGGGGAATGGCTAAACGAGTTGTTGTGTACGGTTGTGATGGAATACAACTGCGCTCTAAGAAATGATGAGCTCAGTGGTCTTAGAAGGACTTGGAAAGACTTGTACAAAATGATGAAGAGTGAAGTGAACAGAGCCAGGAGAATACTGTATACAGCATCAGCAATACTGTTTTAAGAACAAGTTTGAGTGATTAAGTCATTTTGACTATTATAAATACAGAAATTAAAAATAAAGGACATATGAAGACACTATCTGCATCCAGAAAAAGAACTGATAAATAGAATTATGTACAAAATAATTTTACATCTACATATGCCTATTTGTGTCTAAGGGTAGGCATCTCTAGGGCTGGGAGGGGGAGAAAAAAAGGAAAAAAAGAAATATACACATTAACTTCATTGTTTGTTTGGAGGGAATGGCAAGTTGTCTATGGTAGATTTGCAGTTTCATGTGCAATCATCTTTTTTATTGTAAATTGCAAATTTTGTTCTGTGAATCAAAAATAAAATTAATTTAAAAAAAAGTAGTACTAGGTGCCAACTTTTCAGAGATGGTACCAGAGTGGATTCTGGTTGCACTAGATAACCTCTGAAATCCTTTCTAACTCTGAGATGGGATAGTTCTAACCCTGGAAGGGTGAAACCTATTCCTGTTTGGAGTGTTTTTGAAATTCTTTATAAAAAGCTTTCAAAGATCATTTACAATTCACACAACCTTAGACTGGGAATGCCATTTACTCTCCTACCTGATATATGAATCTTCTTTACAAAATCCTGAGTAAAAGGTCACCCAATTTCTGCTTAAATACTTCAAGCCTCAGGGAACTCACTACCTCACTTTCAGCTCAGTCCTCAAATGGCCCTAATCCTAATAATTGCTTGTTGTTGTTCAGCCTAGTCTGACTTTCCGTGAGTTTGTAGTCCATACTTTCCATGGGATTTTCTTGGCAAAGATTCCGGAGTCGTTTTTCATTTATTTCTCCAGTGGGTTAAGGCAAACAGAAGTTAAGTGACTTGCCCAAGGGTCACACGCCTAGTGTCTGAGATCAAATTTGAACTCTGGTATTCCTGACTCCAGGCCCAGTGTTCTATCCACTGAGCTTCCTAGTGCTTAGATGAACAAAAATCTGCTATCCATTAAGACAGGATACTAATATCATTCCTTTATAGTTACACCTGGCATTTAACATCTTCAGGAACACAGGCTCACAAAGTCAACTCAATTATCTGCATGCACATCTCCTATTCTGTCAGGTATCTGAGGTAACATCTTAATCACAGATAGACTTTCCTCTGTTCAACCCAGTAGTGTCAGACATGGCTCAAACCAGTTTTATGTCCCCAGGGGTAGAAAATTTTATGTCCCCAGGGGTAGTCTAAACAAAGCATAATCAGAAAGGTAAATCTGTTAGGGGAAAAATAAAACCCCAAAACACATTCCAAATTATGAAAGTCATATAACTAATTTAGTGGTAGCAGCAAATGGGGATACTAGGTGGAATTAAGCACTGACTCAGTTTCCAAAACATGGAAATCAGTATAACTATCTGTTGCCTGTCCACAAGAACAACATTTCTGCTATGATAATAATGCCAGGGAAATGCTTCAAGCATGGCATCTTGGAGAGTTTCTTGAAAAGCCAGGCATGATAGTTTATTCTTTTTAAACAGGGTTACCTGACTTTGTTTCTAATTTATTCTAAATATAAATTTTGAAAGGTGATCTATTACTCCATGCCTTTATGGAGAAAGCAGAATTTAACAGCTTTTGGCCACAGATTTTATGAATCAGATGCACGAGATTTTTTTTCTCCTCTTTCTAAATGCCTGTCCACATTAATAACTTATTAAGTCTAAGTCTATAAAAACCAAATAAAACCAGGCTGGATTTTAAATAAATCTGGATATATGGAAGAGAAAAATGATAAGAAATTGAAAATGTAACCTTTTACACTGCCTGTAGTATATGTGGGAAGGGCCGGTTTGTAAGCTGGCAAAAATTACAAGATTTTTATATGTTAAGTTCATTTGTAAGCTCATACATCTAAAATACTATTGCATGTATTACTCTGTGTGAAAGCCTCAAAGTGTTTACATATATCAGTATATATATATATAAACATATATTCATTTTCATTTTGGTAGAAGACTGCTAGTCTGGGGTTCAAAATGGATGGATGCCTACTTCCCCTGGACAAAAACATCCCTCCCCCTGAAATATGCAAGAAATAGAAGGAAGACAAATGAGAACTATGATTAATATATACTTTCTCCTCTGCATGTGTGAGGTATAGAACAGTTTTCTACACAGGAAAACTTTTTTTCCTACTAACTCTCTGGCACACTTCCCCCTCCCCCATGGTCCTTTACCTATGATACATACCAGGTTATGGAGTTTTGGGAATATGTATGTAGCATGCAAGAATTCTGCAAATATATATTCTATACATATGTGTATATATGTGTGCATACACATGTCTATTGACATCTGTTCATCTATGTATGTTATCTATGTATGCATCTATCTTCCTGTCTGTCCATCTATACATATACAATACACAATCTGTTCATCTATGTATGTTATCTGTGTATGCATCTATCTTCCTGTCTATCCATCTATCCATATACAATACACAATCTGTTCATCTATGCATGTTATCTATGTATGCATCTCTCTCTATCCATCTATACATATATAATACACAATCTGTTCATCTATGTATGTTATCTTTCTCTCTATCCATCTATATATATCTATATCTATATCTATATATCTATATCTATCTATCTATATATATATATATGTACACACACAATACAATACATTCCAAATGTATTGCTATGACCTGGGATCCAGATGGTGCTTGTCTGAACACTGGCAGACATTTCCTTTACTTTTTAGACCATATTTGAGAATTAAAAAAAAAAAAAAAATTCAACCCTCTGAGAAAAATTCCCCATTGTATTCAACAATAAAAGTAGCAGCCTCTTTTAACACTGAGCACACCGGAACGGGCTGATTTCTGTTCTGATGTTTCTAATGATGCCTTGTGTGATGCCTGCCTACAATTGTGCCACCGTTTCCACTCTGGTGATGAACTAGAGAGGCACACTTGAAGAGAGACTATCAGAGACTGAGATGAGGAAAATCAATTTCAAAGCCCCAAAGCCAGCTGGTGCAGAAGGTCAGTGAACACTAACAGTTGCTCTGTGGCACTGGAATCTGGAGGGGGATTCTGAGGAACAACAGCCGCCGCCGCCAGACGACAGCTTTGGACTGCTCGGCATCATTAACTTGTAATGCTATGCGGCAACAAAAACAAAACCGAGTAGGATTACTTTGTATTAGGCACAATTAAGAGTGGCTTCTTTAAAACGCCAGCAAATGAAAGGACTCGCGGCTCAGCTGCACCGCTTCCAAACCTCCCTTCTGATGCATGATTTTCACCCTCTGTTCTAGCTCATCTTTCTAAGTGACTTTCTAAAGAGATTTCCTTCCCGAGGTCATGTCACACATTCAAAATGAGGAGGACAAAGCCTGAATCCCCCTCATCTTTCTTCCTATCCCCATTCTCTCCCTTCTTGGTCACTGTAGTAATTCTCTCCAACTGACAGACTTGGTATAATTTTCAATTTACTCCTCTTTGTCCCCTTGCTGCCAAGGCTGTCAGAGTCCCGAGGACTCTTCATTCACAGTATGCCTGATAGTGTCTTTTATTTCCCCTCCTCCCTTCAGGCAGGACTACAACCTAAATTCTAATTCTGGTCACTTTGCACTTGGAATCCTACCTACCACCTCACCCCCTCTGGGAATACAAGGAGAGGCAGTGTAGTTCAGGAGTTAGCACCCAGGGCTGGGAGGCACATCCTCAGAATCCCAGATCTGCAACTTAATAGTGGAGCAACTTTGGGTAACTCCTTTAATTTAGCTGAATCTCAGTCTCTTCAGCTCTCCTATGTG
The DNA here is from genome assembly GCA_028646515.1 of Pseudochirops corinnae. Taxonomy (NCBI): domain Eukaryota; kingdom Metazoa; phylum Chordata; class Mammalia; order Diprotodontia; family Pseudocheiridae; genus Pseudochirops; species Pseudochirops corinnae. The sequence goes on along the minus strand of JAQQSV010005795.1, from coordinate 7,971 downwards.
TAGAATCTTCATCCCGCCAACCTCATGGGTTTATTTTGAAGAAAGCATTTTCAAATATACGAAAAATGCATGCTAAATTTATATACATACCTCCACTCCCCCACCTTGTCTTCATATTATCTTATTTTCTTTATTCAAGAAGTTTCTCTCCCATCCCCCCAAGGATTAATTACACTAGTTCAACCTTTATATCCCTCTTCTTAATCCTATTATCCATGGTAGAGTGAAAAAAAAAAGTGATGGTTGCTAAGTTCTTTCTTATATGCAGGAAGATCTGAGGTAAAATCTCATCTCCGTACTTGTCTCCTATGTGACTTTGAGCTGAAGTCATTTGACCTTTCAATGGGCCTTGGTTTCCTCATGTGTAAAATTAGGTGGTGGGATTATGTGGCTCTGAATTTCCTCCCAGCTCTAGACGGAAGACGCTTTATTCTGTTAAAGTCATCCCCCACAAAATGCACTATTTACTTCTTTCAACAATAAAGCAACCAGATTTTTTTTAAAAGCAAATTTGAGTCTATACTTATACTTTGTCTATACACTTGTATATCAACTGATGTTATATCTTAAACATCTCAGTATCAAGTATATAAAATAAAACAAATTGTTATAATAACAATTACACTCAAGTGTAATACTCAAGAGAAACTTGAAAATAGTAAGAGTCAATATGCTACAGTAGAAAGTATATAAAATTCAGGGTCAAGGTATCTGCATTCCATTGCTAGCTTTGGTATTTCCTAGCTGTGTACTGGGGCAGGTCCTAATTTGTGCCTCAATATCTTCATTTATAAAAAAATATAACACATGGTCTATCGTCTCTCTTAAGCCTCTCAAGTAACCTGTACTGGGTCCACTGCTATGGTCATTTTCTTTTTTTTGGCTAACTGCACCAACCCGGATTTGCTCCAGGGAAATCTCAATGGGATTGTCACTGGAGAGATCGCTTGGTTTACATTTCTTCTAGAACATGCTCTGGGGAATCACTGAATAAATAATCCTCTTCACATCTGACATTCACTGTCCAAGCAACTTTGCTCTTCCAGGTAGGATTTTGTGCAGGAGCTAGGTGGACTAATCTTTTCTTTCTCTAGGGGCCTGCTGTTTCAGTAAATCTCCTTTCAGTAGAAAATCTCCTCCTTCAACTCCCAGACTTGGAAACTCTTGAATTTGGAACTCCTGAATTCTTGAACCCAGACAACTCCCAAAGCCAGTAATGCCCAGGAATTTCCCTTCTCTAAAGGCCAAATTCTGAGATCATGCTGCCTAGTAAATTAAAAACCTCCTCTACTCACAATGGACCTCAGAGTTCAGAAACATTACCCAAGAACTACCCTCTTGGACTGCAAGCACATGCCTTCCTCTCTCATGTGCTTCTGTTGCAAATCACCATCAACTGTTCTCCTTCCCTTCACCCATGAAGCTGCACTCTGGAAAAGGCTAAGCTTGACAAGCAAGAGAGAATGAAATGGGCCAAGATGATTTCACAGACTTTTTCATACACCATGGGGAAGAACAGCTGCTCTGGAAGAGATCACCCATTCTAAATTACAAACCTTCAGTTTCAGGTTTCCCAACAATAAAATATTAGTAGGTATGTTCCTATTCCATGAGGAGGTATCCCATTCCCCATTTGCATTCAAACACAAGAGTAGGCCCTATCTGCTCATCACAATCACTGAGAGACCAAACAGATTTTCTATGATTCCACTCTTACACCTATCACATGCTTTTTATTTTTTGATAAATTTGTTCAGATATATCAGGCAGAGAAAATTCTGTATATACAATATTGCAAAGCCATTTATCAACCCTCTTCCAAACTAGTCATTTTATACATCTATAATTAAACGTACATTCTGGAAATTTTTAACACTTAAACTGATAATCTGATAGAGAAACTGATGCTTATAGGGCTGTTGTAAGAAAATACTTTGCAAATCTACAAGGCTATATAAATGTGAGATATTACGACCAATTATTATAAACAGAGGGCTATGGCCCAGGGAATAAATTTACCCACATTGCTATGAAGTCATCTCACACTTTTGAAGGCTAATGGGGAGGAATCTGAGCTTGAAAGATGCTATCAAATCAGAACCTTCCATAAAGTCTCTGTACTAAGATATGACAGACAGCACTAGAGGATTGCCCAGCCATTATACATGCTTTTGGCCACTTGCAACTCATAAAGACTATCTATGGAGGCAAGGGAGGGTGGAGAGAATCATAGACAAGAATAATAGAAGAAGCATTCCCAACATTGACCCATAACATTATGGGTCACTGGAATCTTCCACAAACAGCTGGGGATGTATGTTGCTTGCTTTGAACTGATGGGTATTCTTACTGGTATAGGGAACACTGGGGTAAGACCTTTTTCTCCTAAAGCTTAGAGGTAGCTTCTCTGAAACTCACAGCTTAAGACTTGTCTGAGGTTCTGAGATAGAAAGTGACTTTCCAGGATCCAGCAGCCACTGTGTGACAGGTGGGACTTGAACCCTATATATGTTGTTTCCCCAAAATGGAATGAGAGCTCCTGGACAGGAGAGACGGTCTTATACTTCTGTTTCACTGGTACCTAATGCAATGCTTGGCACACAGTAAATACTTAATAAATCCTTCCGTCTTTCCATCCATCCACCCATCCATCCTTTCTTCCTCCCTTCCTTCCTTTCTTCCTGATTCTATTCATTATGCAATGATGCCTCTCTGGAGAGGAGGTTAGGGTGACCATAATGGAAACTCTCTTGTTTATTGGAAAATATATAGTAACATAGAGTAACAGAGTAATATAGAGTAATCTTTTTCAAACCCTAATGAAGATTTTCCTCAAAAGAACAGAGAAAAATAGTCATAAAAAGAACCATGCTCCTAACTTTTAATCTCATTTAATTTCATAATTGTGCATTTTATGCTTAACAAATTTTCGTTTTCTTCTGAGTTTTACTCAGGACCAAGGACACACTTAGGAAGTAACAAGAAAAAACAAATGATTATAATTTTAAAAAAGATGAGCTAATATTTGACTATTGTCTCCAGAGTATTGTTGAAACTTAACAATAGTAGTCAGTGTGCTAGGCCTGGAAAGATGACCGCATAGTTTCCATTGTCTGAGAGAACTTGTTGGGATCAAAAGTAAATGCTTTTCTAACTGATTCAGCCTGACTCAAGAAGCATTTACTACTTCCCTCCTCATCTTCTGCCCCTCTCCTTCAACTTGAGTATTCATATGGTACTGGCTGTTTTAATTTCCTTCTCTTTTTTTCTCAATGTTTGATGAATAGTTAATCTACATTAAATAAACGTTACTACATGAGGCCCAGGCAAAGGGAGCCTGATGTCCAGACTTCTGGTTGCATCTATGCAACATCATCAGGATTTCCCTGCGATGTAGGACATTTTCAAGGAAAACACCAGTTGGGCTTGCTGAGGTGCTCCGATTTCAAAGGGGATTTGCTGATAAATGGGAATGGATGTTTTTGGTTGAATTTATAACATATTTGGGTTGTAAGATTTTTAAGTTTGGAGACATTTTGAAGCTTGAATTCCTTTTCATTCCGGAAGATTATGGATCATAGACACAGAGATGGTGAAAACCTCCCAGGCCATCAGGTTCCAACCCTTCACTTTACAGTTGAAGAAACTGGGGCTGAGAGGGGTTAAATGACTACCCAGTGGTCATACAAGTCATAAGTGTCTGAGAAGGGATATGGGCCTAGTTTTCCCTAATTCCAAGTTCAGCATTCTCTCAATCCAGGCTACTTCTCTACTAACTTTTAAGACTAATAGAGTTCTCACAACATTTCTCTGATGCCAAATGACACGTTCCAAAATGATGCTTTCTGAGATAATGACAAATCTCACACTTAGGGATAAAAATTCCTCTTGGCTAAATTAGGATTAGAACTAACTGCTATGGGCAAAATAGTTGTAGTTGTCTGGCTGGTCTTTTTTTTTTGTCCTTTGTTCTCAAGGAGGACCATGGCATCAGGAACGTGATGTTATGACATGTAAATGAATTGAAGTGATGGAGGGCTGTGCAAAGTCACCAGCCCTGGTTTCTCCTATGCAGCTACCTGTATCAGGATGACTAGAGATAGCCCTAGATACAGGAGGAGACCTAGGTTTTTTTTTTATTGCATTTTCATAAGCAAAAAAAGACAGTGTTGGTGATGAGAAGGTCAGGAAGCACACACAAACAGTGATTGTTGCTGTTGCTGTTTCCAATTCCATTCCTCCCAAGGACTTCCTGCCTTGTCTGTTAGTCTGGTGTTAAAGTCACCCAGAATTAGAAGCATGTTCTCATTTGGCACATTGATGATAAGGGCCCTCAGGTCTTCATAAAATTTTTCTTGGACCTCAACAGGGTTCATCATAGTGTGATGATGATAGGGTCATAACAAAGAAAGGTTTTTGCATATGTCATTTAAGATGGATGGGAAAAAGAAAAGATGGAGGAAAGAAAGAAGAGGAAGGGAAGGAAAGAAGGGTGGAAAGAGAAAGGAAAAAGAAAAGGAAGAAAAGAATGAAAAAATTTATTAGGTGTATACTATATGTCAAACACTGTCCAAAGTACTGAGAATACATTTACAAGGAAGCAAGACAATCCTTACCCTCAAGAGGTTTACATTCTAATGGAGCAGAAAACACTTGAGGGGAATTAAAAAAACTATTCAGACACAGTCAAGTTACAAATTGCATGCTATCAGCCATTTTGCAACTTTTGTATTGTCTGATGAACAGGAAAATATGTTTTGATGAATACTGTCTGGGTGGAAATAGCACATGTTTTTCAATATATCCTTGAGATAAATGATTTTGCCCCAAAGCAGTTATTAACCATTATGGAGACAGCTTGAATAATATTTAGAATCTGTTCTGTTTAATATCTTTCATAGAATCTTCAGTCACAAATTTTAATTCATTGTATTAATATGTTAAATATATATTCATCAATGTGTTTAGGACTGAATAAATGAATTTGGGGGAAAATCATTGTTCCTAATTAAGTGGCATTTTTGATGTTGATTTCAATGAAAGAGATACTTTATGACAGTCACTTAAGATAATATTGAAGAAAGCAGTCTCACAGAAAGAATTACCTGTTCTCTTTCAAGGCCGGGTTTTCCTGCCCTCTGTCTATCTGATTCTCATCACAGATATTCACAGACACCTAAGACACTTACTGTAGACACTGGGTTTAAAAGCCTATGTATTTGGAAGGAGACTTCAGTCGATGCTGGCCCTCAGAAGCTTGGCAAGATTCCTGAGCTCTAAGACTGCAGAGGCTGCTCCGAATTTTCGGAGAGAAGCCCGCCCACACTAGCAGCTGCATAAACCTGCACAAAGCATTATGCAGCCGCTTATTACTGTCTTCCGTGTGCAATCAGTTCAATAAGTATCACCGAATCAAAAGACTCAGAAGAACCTAATGGCTGCTTCCAAGGAGGGCTTCAGTTTGGCCCTAGCTAGACATAAAAGAGTCTTACTCCCCTTCCTCTACATCTTCAGGTGTTCTCTTCTAGGCTGTATAATCACATATCCAAACACCACCTAAAAACTACTTATCTAAAGCCTACCTCAGCCTGCTTCCTGGTGTGTAGATCAGGTACTGAATGATCAATCATTGCTAATATTCAAGTGGGGGGGAGGGAGGAGAAGGACTTCGTATATTCCAAGTTCTAACCTTAAAGTCAACAAGCATTTTCCCCTGTTTTAAAAAATTTATCCTGTCCTTTTGTTTTGTTTTCAGGTCTGTCATCTCAATTCCACCCCTTCTAGCCACAAACTTTTCCCTCTTCCTCTTTAACTTCCTCTTCACTATTTTCTGACCTCTCGGCTACTTATGTCATACTGCAATTCTACTTTTTTTATTATTGGGATCTCTAAAGTGGGCCCTGGGCTTCCTTTTGACTTTTTGGGTATGACAGATCTCTGTGAATATCCATAATGAGAATTGGCAATGTAGTCCAGAATAAGAAAAGTAATTCTTTCTGTAGGAGTACTTTCCCCCCCCCAATTTTACATTCAGTGGGGGAGGGGTGGGGACATAAAGATTTTTCTTCCCCCCCCCCCCATAGCTCCCTCTTGTTAATATATCATCCAATAATCCTATTCTTTTTTCCAAAATAAATTTTTGTTACTGTTGTTCCCTGTTACTATTGTTCTTGGGTTTGGGAACAATAATTCAAGAAGCAAATTTTTCTGAAATGCTTATAGCTGACTGAAATACTTTAACTACTTTCTTCACAAGATAATACTATTTCTTTACTCTTAACTTTTCTCATCAGGTCATTTTCCTAGCTATTATTGTTTGGATATATTCTCTCTACTTGCAAACCAGAAAGTTTTCTTTGAAAACTTTCCCTTCCATAAACAGGGTTTCATTGTACCCTGAACATCTTTTCCAACTTATCAAGTGTACTTTGTGAGGCATCAAGACCTAGTGGATGGGGGACTAGTCTTGGTGACAGAAGAACTCTGGGTTCAAATTCTCTTTCTGTGACTTCCTTACTGTGTAATCCATAGACAAATCATTTCCCTTCTCAGATTCCTGAGCCAATCCGCAAGATTCTAAGCTCTGAATACAGAAGTCATAAATTCAAACAAAAGAATACCATGTTGATTCCTGTAAACCCAAACACTCCATTGTCATTTTTAAGATTTAAAATAAATTTTAAAAATGTCCTTTCTCTTCTTATACTCCACTCATTTCTTTTCCCTTAATTTCGTTTGGTTTCTCCACACCTTCATATCCCAATATATTCCTCCTCTCTCTTTCCAGAGACCCATTTCTTATGCCATTCCCCCATCCAGAGAGTCTTCCCTTTTAACAAAGAATAAGAATAAAAGTAGCTCTAGCAAAACTAACCAGTACATAGATCAAGTCAAATACCACGTGCAGAATTCTAAACCTACAATCTCCATCAAGAGGGGAAGGAAGTGACATTTGTGTATATATTGCTTTTCAGGGCGAGCTTCTTTGGGTCATTATAATCATATAGTATTTACTTTCAATTTTCCATTTTTTCCCATTTCCATTACTGTAGTCATTATATGTGTCATTTTCTTTGTTCTGTTTACATCACTCTGTATCAACTCATATATCTCTTTTGACATTCTTCATATTCATCATTTCTTATGATACAGCAATATCACATAGTACCATAATTTATTTGGTACCCTCTACTTTGCTTCCAGCTTTTCGCTACTACCAAAAAAGCTTTTGGTGTTGATGGGGTCTTTCCTTTATTACAGATCTTAATCTAAGGGTATATGCTTAGAAGTGGGAATCTCTGAGTCAAAGAGTATGAACATTTTAGTCACTTTTTCCCCATTACTCCAGACTGCTTTCCAGAATTACCCTCCCCACCTCCCACTCATTCAAATGGCTGCTGATAAAACCAGCAATCTTTATAAAGATGCTACATTTACTAGGTGACCCTCCTGCCCCCAAACACACACATATACAATGATAGTCACATCCACACTCACATATCTCACCCTATTTAGGTCTCTAAAAATGGCAATTTCAGATATCCAAGATCATTGTAAAAATACAACAAACTTATGTATTCAGAGGATGTAGAGTGAAAGGATCATAATTGTAACAAACATCACACACTGGAACATAACTACTGCTGTTAAAGGTGAAGTGTTATTTTTCTTGCTACAGAAATTTTTCAAGAACATAAATCAGTTTCACAGTTGGCTTCACAGTTGGATGCAGAAAAGTCTGGACAAGGGAACTTGACTGGGGAAAAGTCAATGAAGAGTGTTGGGAAACCTAGGCTACTAAATTTCATCACTGTTTACTGTGTTACTCTGAGTGAGTCACTGTTCTTTATGAAAGAGGGGTGGGGGTGCCCTCAGCACCATAAATGAGAATTAGAATCATTGGACTGAACAACTGAGGAAGGTTCCAGCATTAGGCTTCAAGTAGAGGTTGACAGCTACTTGTCATGGAGG
>JAQQSV010005794.1:0-14443 GCA_028646515.1 Pseudochirops corinnae | reverse complement strand
CTCTTGGTTACATTGGTTTTGTTTGTGCAAAAACTTTTTAATTTAATGTAGTCAAAATTATCTGTTTTGCATTTCATAATATTCTCTCTCTCTTTTTTGGTCAGAAATTCTTCCTTTCTCCATAGATCTGACAGTTAAATTATTCCTTGCTCTCCTAAATTGCTCATGGTATTATCCTTTATGTCTACATCATGTACCCATTTCACCTTTATCCTGGTATAGGATGATCATAGATACTGGTCTAAGGCTAGTTTCTGCCACACTATTTTCCACTTTTCCCAGCAGTTTTTTGTTAAACAGTGAGTTATTTTCCCAGAAGCTACAGTCTTCAGCTTTATCAAACCATAGATTACTATAGTCCTTGACTACTGTGTCTTGTGTACCTAACCTATTTCATAGATTTACCATTCTGTTTCTTAGCCAATACCAAACAGTTTTGATGATTACTACTTTGTAATATAATTTTAGATCTAGTACAGCTTTCAGGTAGTCCAGTAATTATTAAATTATCAGTCGTGGATCTATGTTCTAAGTTAGTTGTTTTTCCAATGAGATATTTTACATTTTCTTTTATTTATTTTAATTTTTTTTTAAATTTTGTTCACTTGGTTCTTGATGTTTCATAATGTCATTAGCTTCCACTTGCCCAAATCTAATTTTTCCTTCAATTAGCTTTTGTACTTCTTTTTCCATTTGTCCAATTATACTTTTAAGGAGTTATTTTCTTTTGTGGATTCATTCCTTCTCCCACTTTAGTCAATTCTGTTTGTAAGAAGTTGTCTTCAGTCAATTTTTATGCTTCTGTTTCTAAGCTGTTGACTCTTTTTTGTTTGATAATTCTCCATAACTCTCATTTCCCCACAAGTTTTTCTTCTACCTCCCTTGTTTCATTTAAAAAATCCTTTTTGAGTTCTTCCAAGAGGACATTTTTGTTGAAACTAATTCATATTCCCATTTGAGGTTTTACATGTAGTCATTTTGACATTGCTGTCCTTTTCTGAGTTTGTGTTTTGAGCTTCCCCATCACCATAATAGCTTTCTATGATCAGACTTGTATTGATTTTTGCTTATTATTTAAAAGGTTGAAGTCTGCCCCTGGGGCACAGGGGGTACTGTACCAAGTTTCTTTTGCTGGGCCAGTGACCTTGTCTCTGGTTTTTCCCATGCTGGGGCCTCAGGTTCTCAGAGCTTGATCACTATGTTGGTGTGGCCCAGCCTAGTCATGCCTATTGTGCCAGTATTCCAGGACTGGCAATTTGACCTCTGTGCTGGGGCTGGACTCCTCACTGTTGGCCTGCTATGCCACTAGCCTGATGAGCCAGGACAAAGGGCATGATTTTCTGATCTGTGCTGTGGCTAAGAGATTGCCACTGGCTTGTCCACACGCCATCTGTGCTAAGCTAAATTCCCCTTTAACACAAGTGAGACAGACTTTTCCTGAAGTCCTTATAAGTTATCTTATACTGGAAAGTTTATTAACTATGTCTTTTTGTGGGTTCTGTCGCTCCAGAATCTGTTCAGAGGCTTGGTTTAATGTTATTTCTGAGGAAAACTGTGGTGTTCTCAGGTAACTTCCTGGTTCCTCTTCACCATCTTAACTCTGCCTCTAATTCTGTAAACTCTTAAAGTACTTCCACAACCCTAGATTTAACAGGGCTTTTTGGAGCTTTCAAAAGATCGCTTTCCATTGGTTATGGAGGGTAATGCAGAGAGAGGATGAAAAGAGAAGGATTTATAATTCCCAGAGGCTCAGGTACAGCATAAGAATAATACTGTGGAGTTTGGCCACCTTCTAAACAACACCCTCCATCTCCAAAATAATAGTAAAGACAGTGGGCCTTTTTAGAGCTTCCTGTTTTAGCTCATTTTATTTCATTGGTTTAAAGTTCCAGACCTTCGTTTGAGCTGTAAAATCCTATATGACACCTAATATCAAAATGGATACTAATGTAATGTTTTTGTTCACACTTGGTATTATAATAAACAAACAAACAAGCAAAAAAAAAAACCCTAATTATTAGAAGTTCAGGGTTTTGACTGGTCACTATTACAGGAAACAGAAAGATGCCTTTGATGATTGGGCTGAAAGAGGGGAGCTTCAAACTTAAGTTAAAATGAAAAGGGACTTTAGGAATTACTTTATCAACTCCGTCATCTAATAGAGTAGGAACCTGAGGTCTAAGTGATGGGGAGTGAGTTACGGAAGCCTGCAGTGGAAAAAAATACAATTTTCATAGATTTGCAGATTTTTCAAGCTAAACAGAACAATGAATTTTTTTATAGCCTCTCCTTTTACAGAATAGATTCAGCAATAATGTTAGAGCAGGGACTAGATATCCTCTCTCTTGACTCCTAGTCTTGAGTCCCAGTAGTCCCAGTAGTCATTGTCTTTCTTCTTTCTCCTCTGTTTATTAAGGAGCCTCATGAGATATTCAATGTGTTCCATCACCCATTTTCCCCTCTCACCCTATGTCCAATACCAAGTGGACTTTCATTATCATGTCAACCTATTCTACTTGGACATGGCACTACCTTGCCCAAAATAAGACTACTCTCACTTTCTTCCTTCAAGGAGTACAAACACTGTCAGAGACCTTGCTGCTGTCCTACTCTGGAGTCATTTCCTCACTTGGAAAAAAAAAAAAAGATTTTGGCCTTAAGGCAAAGCCCCATTTTTCCTTCTCTAATAATAATTCTGGTAGGTTATCTTAGTGAGTTACTATTGCTGAAAAAAATTGTCAACTGGTAGTTAGTCTTTTTGTGATGAATCTCTCCATATTTCACTAAGATGGTTTTTAGACAATACATCCTTAATATATTACCATACACTCATATTCAGTGTCCTTGTTTGAATCCTAACAATAATGAGTTTGATGTATTAAGTCACTTGGTTTATGGGTTATGACATTTTTTTGACCATGGCAATCTGTGAATCTTAAAGGCATTTAGTGTATAACTTCTAGCATTGTACCCAAAAACATCATGCACAATAGGAAGTTTTAGGATCATTTAGACTCGTCTACAGTTTTAGGCGACAACACATGTTTCAAAGTTGTCAAGTGATTTTACTGGAGGCAAAAAGTATCTCATTTTGAGTTAAATTATAGTTACACCTGGATCAAAAAGGTAGTAACTATTTCTTTACCATCTCTCCTTGGCAAGCAGACATTAGAACTTTTTCTAGCTATGAGGTCAGAACTGGTGAGTTTGGACCCCTCCCAGAATTCTTACCTAGTGATTCTACATCACTAAGAACCCCTGTAGGTTTCATTATCTTTGTTATTTTTTACATATAGAAGAAAATTAAACTTTGCAGATTTTTTTGGGGGGGAAGGGGAGGTTGATGAGAGTGGGTGGCAAGATCTGAAGCTATTTCATCCGTAGGGAGCTCTTGATGTGGAAATGTTCTACACTGTTGCAAATTTGCACCTGGTTTATACATGTGATTTCAAATGGTTACTTATTGCCTTGAAGGGGTAAATGGCTAAATGGCTTGACAATGGAAATGCAGCTAATATGTGTCAGAATCAGGACCTGAATCTAGTTCTTTCTGACTCCAAGGCTAGCCATCTACTTCCCTGATGTCTCACAGCTCTAGTCCAGAATACCAATAGAATATAAGTTTCTTGATAGAAGGTACGATTCTCTCAGTGTGCCAAGTACCTCGCCCAGTGTCAGCTATATCGTAGACATTCAGTGAAATTTCAGCTTGCAGTGCTGATTTAAATTAAATCAAACAATAAGAGTATTTGTAATGAAGTGGGAATATAAACCAATAAAATTAATTGAAACTGATGACTGGAATCCTCCTAGTCTGTTTGCATGAAAGCAACCAACATAACTTTGATATGTTAAAATTCAAGGATGTTTCCTCAGTAACACCTTATCATTACTGTGGCGAACTCTTTTTGTCTTTGTATTCTTAGTGCTTAATATATTTATTTTCATAGAGTAAATACTTAAAAGTTTTTTTTTTAATTTAATTCAATGTCATATCTCCAGTTTTCATAGGCACAGGCCATCAGCGTTTTGAAAATGCTCACTTTTCTCTCTTTCCCCCATCACTATTCGTCTTGAATGACATGTTTTCGTTGTTGCTGTTCTTGTTCTTATTTTGTAGCTAGTCCTTTGACTTCAATTGGTGTAAAAACTCCCTTTGAGGGATCATAGATTTAGAGAAGGCACATCAGAAGCTATCTAGTCTAAGCTCATTCTTTTTATAGATAAGGAAAGTGAGGCCCAGGGTAGGTGAGAGAATTGCCTAAGATTACATAGGCAGGCAGTAGTAGAGGGAGGGTTTTCACTTAGATCTTCTGACCCCAAAGAAAGGGAATTCCCTCAACTAGTTGAAAAATCAACAACTGTTCTGTATAATCTTAGAGTCACATGGGGCCACTGAAAGATTAAGCTCTTTGCCCATAATGACACAAGTGTTTTCCAGAGGTGGGAAATGAAATTAGTTCTTCTGGGGTTTGGGGCTGCCACTATCTATTACACAGGTAATATTAAAGATGATGATGACAAGATAATAATTATATTATTCTCATTGATACAGCTCTTTAAATAGGATAAATTAAATTGTTTTCTTTCATAGCAGTTCTGTGAAAGAAACAGCAATCTGAACCCTGGTTACCAAGAGAATTTGGCAAGAAGTGAAAGTACTGAGTTAGAGGTGGGTAAGTTAGATGTTAACTAACAAACTCAAAAGTACTAGTACTAGGGGTGTGCAAGTAAATGTTTAAAAACCTGCTCTTCCCCCTTAAAAAATACATATACCCATGATATAATTTTAAATTTAATCAGTATTATTGACATTTCCCCTATCACTTTAAGTCTAAAAAAAACCCCATAAAATTTTTTAAAAAATGATTTATTGTGTTTGCTGATTTCTAAGGTATAAATAGATCCATTGAAAACTTAATAATTGACTTTTTATCTTTTATTTTTCCAAATACACACAAAATTTTTACATATTAGTCATATTATGAAAGAAAACACATATCACAAATTAAAAATCAAAGACAAATAAAGAAAAAAATTAAAATATACTTCAATCTGCATTTAGACTCTATCAGTTCTTTCTCTGCAGATGGATAACAATTTTCACTATACATCCTTTGAAATTTTCTTAGATCATTATATTGCTGAGAATAGCTAAGGAATTTACAGTTAATCATTGTATCATGCTGTTACTATGTACAATGTTCTCCTGGTTCTGCTTACTTTGCTTTCCATCAATTCATGTAAGTTTTTCCAGGAGTTTCTGAAAGATTCCTGTTCATCATTTTTTTTCAATAACACAATAGTATTCCATCACAATCATATCCTACAACTTGCTAAATCATTCTGCAATTGGCGGATATCCTATCATTTTCCAATTTCTTGCCAGCACAAAAAGAGCTCCCTTAAAGATTTTTAAACATATAGGTCCCTTTCCTATTTTTAAAAATCTCTTTATGATACAGACCTAGTAGTGCTATTTCTCAGTCAAAAAGTATGCAGTTTCACAGCCTTTGGGGCATAGGTACAAATTAATCTCCAGAATGTTTAGATCAGTTTACAACTCCAATAGTGCATTAGTGTCTCCATTTTCCCACATGTCCTCCAACATTTTTCATTTCTTTTTCTGTCAAACTAGCCAACTTGATTGGTATGAGGTGATAACTCTGAGGTTTTAATTTTCATTTCTCTAATCAATAGTGATTTAGAGCATTTTTCATATGATTGTAGATAGCTTTGATTTCTTCATCTGAATTTGACCGTTTATCAAGTAGGGAATAATATGAATTCTTATTAATTTAGTTCTGTTCTCTATATATTTAGAAATGAGGTCTTTATCAGAAGAACTTGCTGCAAAAAAAAAAATTCCCCCAGTTTTCTGCTTTCTTTCTATTCTTACCTTCATTGGTTTTGTTTGTGCAAACTCTTTTAAATTAAGTTTAAATTATTCATTTTACATCCCATAATGCTTTGTATCACTTGTTTGCTCATAAATTTTCACCTTATCTATAGATCTGACTGGTAACTATTCCATTCTTTTTTATTTTGCTTATGATATCACCCTTTTTGTTTAAGTAATATGATCCATTCTGCTATCAACTTCCATTTTATGGGTGAGTTTGTCCCATTCACATTCATAGTTACGATTACTAACTATATATTTCCTCCATCCTACTTTCCCCTACTCCTGTTTATCCTTTTCTCTTTCTTCTTTCACAGTATAACTCATTAAAGGTGTTTCACTTCTGATCACTGCCTCCCCTAATCTGCCCTTCTCTCTCTCAGCACCTTTGCTTTTCTTATCTCCCTACCCTCCTACTTCCATGTAGGCTAAGATAGATTTCTATACCCAAATGAGTGTGTATATTATTTCATCTTTGAGTTAATTTTGAGGAGAGGAAAGTTTGAGTTGGCCACAACCATCCTGAATTTACTTTTCCTGTAAATGCTCTTTTGTGCCTCTTTGAGACAATTTGTCCCATTTTACCTCTACTTTCCCCTGTTTCCCAGTGTATCCCTATTTCTCACCCCTTAGTTTTATTTTTTATGTATCATCTCATTATAGGCAACTCACACCCATGCCCTTTCTCTGAATATACTCCTTCTAACTGCTGTAATAACGATAAAGTTTTTTTTAGGAGTTATTAAGTATCATCTTGCTATGTAGGATTGCAGCAGTTTAAACTTATTGAATCATTTATGATTTATATTTCCTGTTTACCTTTTCATGCTTGTATTGAATCTTTTTTTCAACGCCAAATCTTCTATTCATCTCTGATTTTTTTCACTGTGAATGCTTGAAAGTCTTCTATTTCATTAGATAACCATTTTCCCCCCAGAAGGATTATATTCGGGTTTGCTAGGTAGGAGATTATTGGTTTTAATATCAGCACCTTTGCCCTGTGGAATATTATGTCCTCTCATCATGTAATATAGAAGCTGTTAATCCTATGAAATCCTGACTGTGGTTCCCCAATATTTGATTTGATTCTTTCTGACTTACAATATTTTCTTCTTGACCTAGGGACAATATTATCGAGAGTTTTCATTTTGGGATCTCTTTCAGGAGGTAATTGTCAGGTACTTTGAATTTCTATACTACCTTTTGGTTTTAGGACATCAGGATAATTTTCCTTGATCATTTTTTGAAATTTGATGTTTTTTTTTTTTTTATCATGACTCTCTGCTTGTCCACTAATTCTTTTTTCCCTCCTTAAGAGTGTTTTATTTTTTCCAAGTACATAGAAAGATAGTTTTCAACATTCATTTTTGTAGTATTTTGAGTTTCTAATGTTTCTCTCTCTATCCTTTTCCTTTCCCTTCCCCAAAAGAGTAAGCAAGAGGACAGCCATATTAAACTTATCCCCACATTAGTCATTTCATGAAAGAAAAATCAGAACAAAAGGGAGAAACCATGAGGAAGAAAAATAAAAAAAAAAAATGAAAATAGTATGCTTTGATCTTCATTCAGACTCTGTAGTTCTTCCTCTGGATGGAGATTGCATTTTCCATCTTGAATGTTTTGGAAATTGTCTTGGGTCAT
Source organism: Pseudochirops corinnae (assembly GCA_028646515.1). Classification (NCBI taxonomy): domain Eukaryota; kingdom Metazoa; phylum Chordata; class Mammalia; order Diprotodontia; family Pseudocheiridae; genus Pseudochirops; species Pseudochirops corinnae. Next base: position 6,900 of record JAQQSV010005794.1, on the reverse strand, counting down.
TGTGTTGCTGAAAAGAGCTAAGTTTATCATAGTTGATCATTCCACAATGTTGCTGCTACTCTCTACAATGTTCTCCTGGTTCTTCTCATTTCACTCAGCATCAGTTCATTTAAGTCTTTCAAAGTTCTTCTGAATTCTAACTGCTCATCATTTCCTATAGAGCAATAATATTCCATTACATTCATATACCACAATTTGTTCAGTCATTCCCCATTTGATAGGAGTCTTTACAACATCCAATTCTTTGGCACTACATAAAGAGTGACTATAAATATTTTTGTACATTTGGGTCCTTTCCCTGTTTTTATGATATCTTTGAGATACAGATGAAAAAGTGGTATTGCTGGGTCAAATGGTATGAACAGTTTTATTCCTCTTTGAGTATAACTCCAAATTGCTCTCAGAAATGGTTGGATCAGTTCACAACTCCATAAACAACGGATTCGTGTTACAGTTTTCCCACATCTTTTCTGGCATTTATCATTTTGCTGTTTTGTCATGTTAGCCAATCTGACCAGTGAGATGTGGTACCTCAGAGTTGTTTTGATTTGCATTTCTCTAGTCCATATTCATTTAGAGCATTTTTCCATATGCTTATAGATATCTTCAATTTCTTCCTCTGAAAACTGCTTGTTCATATCGTTTGACCATTTATCAATTGGGGAATGACTTGTATTCTTATAGATTTCACTCAGTTTTCTGTATATTTTAGAAATGAGGCCATTATCAGAGACACTGGCTGCAAAATTTTCCCTCCAATTTTCTGCTTCCCCTGTAATGTTGTTTACATTGGCTTTCCTTGTATAAAACCTTTTCAATTTAATGTAATCAAAATTATCCATTTTGCATTTTGTGATGCTTTCTATCTCTTGTTTGGTCATAAATTCTTCCCTTCTCCATAAATCTGACAGATAAACTATTCCTTGCTCTCCCAGATTGCTTACAGTATCAGTCTTTATATCTAGATCATGAACTCATTTAGACTTTATTTTGGTATATGGTGTAAGATATTGGTCTATGCCCAGTTTCTGCTATACCATTTTCCAGTTTTCCCAGCTGTTTCTGTCAAATAGTGATTTCTTATCCCAGAAGCTGGAGTCTTTGGATTTATCAAACAGGAGATTACTATAGTCATTGACTACTGTGTCTTATCTATTCCACTGATCCACTACTCTATTCCTCAGTCAGTACCAGCTAGTTTTGATGACTGCTGCTTTATAATACTATTTAAAATCTAGTATGGCTAAGCTACTTTCCCTAGCATTTCTTTTCATTGCCACTTCTGTGGGCCCTGTTCTTGTCTCTTACCCAGCTCTGACAGACCACCATCCTACAGTGAGAGGTTTGGTAATTGCTACTGTGGTGGCCAATTTGCCCAGCCTCGCTCCATTTCTGTTATGATGGAGTGTTTGCTGGTGCAGCCTCCACACTCTGCACTCTGTGCTTCCCCACCCAGTGCAACAAATCCTAACCTTCTGCACTTTTCTGGACTGGAAATTTGCCACACTCTCTCTTCCAATGTATTTTGCCACTCAAAAAACTGCTCAGATCCACTTTTTAGAGGTTACTGAAGGAATTCATGGGGGAGTTCAGATGAGTTCTTGCTTTCACTTGCCATCTTGTCTCTGCCCTCTGCTTTCCTTCCAGTCTCTATTCTAATAATTCTTCAATTATCTTTCTTGATCTGTTTGCTAGGTCAGTTGTTTTTCTGATAAGAGAGTCCAAATTATTTTTCACTCTTTTGATTTTTTTTCTTGTTTCTTAGTGTCTCATGGAATCATCTTCCACTTTTCTTATTCTAATTTTTAAAGAATTATTTTTGTCACTGATCTTTTGTAGCTTTCCCCTACACTCAATCCCTTATTTGGCCCATTCTACTTTTAAATGAATTACTTCCTTCAGGGAATGTTTGTACAGCTTTTCACATTTGGTCAATTTTACTTTTTAAGGAATTCTCTTCAATAGTTTTTTGTGCCTTTTTAAAATTGATTTGATCTATTCTCTTTTGTAAGAGCTATTTTCTTCAGTATGTTTTGTGCCTCTTTTACCAAGCTATTAACTCTTTTTTATGATTTTCTTTGATTATTGTAATTTATTTTCTCAATTTTCCTCTCCAACTCTCTTTTGCTTTTTAAAAAATACTTTTTGAGCTCCTTCAGGAATTATGTTTTGGCCTTAAACCAATTCATATATTTTTTTTTCTTTGAGGTTTTACATGTTGCTGTTTTAACACTGTTTTCTTCTGAGTTTGTATTTTAATCGCCCCTTTCAGCACAGTAAATTTCTATGGTCACGTTTGCTTGTTGTTATTATTTTTTGCTTTTTTTCCTATTTCTTGGTGTATAATTTGTGGTTAAAATTGGGCTCTATTACCAGAGTAGATTGACCACTGTTATAAGCTTCAGATTGTTAATGATGCTGTTTTCAGAGTTGATTCTGGGATCCTATAAATTTTTAAATTCTTTCCTGGTTTTATGATTTAAGGAGTGATGTGGTCACTGCTCACCTGGCCTGTACTCTGGTCTGTGAACAGCCATAAGCACTTTTTATTTTCCCCCTGGAATTGTATCTAAAGTTCCCACTCCTGCTAGTGGTCTTCCTCACCCTGGCACTGCAACCAGGCACCACATATGGACAGAGCAACAGAGTCCTGATCCCAGGGTTCCCTGTCATCTCTTCCAGACCATTCTGTGAAATGAGAGTTTCAAAAGTCACTTCTTCTGATTCACTCATCCCCAAGGCCTGCTTCTGGCTTGTCCCAACCTGAATTGCACTGGACTGAGTTCCACTCTTACCCATAGGGACAGAACTTTCCTGTCAACCAAACTCTTATTTGTTGCTGGCAACTTCAGGCTGTGGTATATAGTGGAACAGTACATGAGGATAAGGGAGAGCATTCCTAACTATGGTAGGGCTGTCAAATATCCTTGAAATAGGGGGAAGACACTGAAAGAGGAAAGTGATAGACATCTTCAAAGAATCAATACCACCAAATCTTCTGTTAGCTTTCATTTTACAATCAAGTAAGGCCTGTAGCATCCTAAAAATAATGTTTGTAAATATTTGAAAGAAAATGCTAAATTTCTATTAGATGTTTATGAAAATAAAGATGTAATTTTTTTCCCATCCAGGTTCATGGATCCCCTGACTGCTATTTATGATGTTCATGAAAACCCCTTTTCTAGCTAAAAATTAACATCTCCATCTACTTTAGAGCAGAGAGGGAAACTATAGTTTTTGGTACAATTCAGAGAAGTTGAGAAACAACATCATATATTGCATAGTGGAAGAGGTCTTGACAGTGGAAGGAAGATCAGTTAAAATCCCACCACAGACACTACCTGAGTGATTATGGATGTCTGTTAACATTTCTGTGCCTAATTTATCTCATTTATGAGAAGATAAATTTGCTCAATGTCCTGAAAGGTCACTTCTACATATAAATCTAGGATTCTATTAGTTAAAGATAGGCAAAAACATAGAGGCCAAAAGAAACTATTCAGTGGGGATATGTCATTTATTTTTTCACATGCACTGACTTTCATGAGGCAGAAGTGTTTTACTTATTTACAGAATACTTACAGATGTATTTTACTTAATAAGAAGATTCCTATACTTACCTCATCTTACAGTTATAGGGATGAACTTTGCTATTCCATGCTCAGCCAAACCACAGACTCCTTTTCTGTGACCAATAGAACCATGTACATGATAGATGTTCAATGTTGGAGGTACCCAACGTAGCTGGAAAATAGTATTTTATTGTGAAAAAAAGTGGAATTCCCCAGAGTAAAAACTTGTAGATGAACTAATTGCTATAGTCATAATTCACCTAGATTTCATTTAAAATATTTGACAAAGTCTCTCATTATATTTATGAACAAGGTGGAGAAACGTGGACTGGTGAATAACAAAGTTAAAGTGAAGCAGAATTTAATGAATAACAGGGACTCAATGAGGAATTGTTAAGAACTTGAGGACAGCTATAAGAATCCCTTGGTCACCTGCCCTTGGAATTGAAGTGTTAGGCATTCTAATAATGATTTGAATTAATGAATGACAAGCTTATTAAATTCTCAGGTGACACAACAATTGGTATTTAAAAAGATTGGTAAACTAGAATTGTGAGCCAAATGAAATAGGATATTTATTTATGGGTTTTATTTATCATATTCAATTCTGAAAAAATATGCCCCCCCACCATACCACTGAAAAAACTATTCCTTTGAAAAATATAGTTTTTAAATGATAACATCAGTCAACACAATCTGCTAATAATTGGCCACATCTGGCAAGCTAAATTACATATGTCTGTATGTATATGTGTGCATATATAGTTTAGCTTTTATACACACACCCTCTTTCACTCTCTACACACACACACATACACACACACACACACACACACCACAAGACAGAGAGAGACACACTGAGACTTCATATCTGCAAAAAGAGATTAGGGGATAAGGGAAATTTCTCCAAATTTTTTTTCTGTGTCAAAATTTGTTACTGTCAGCATAAAACATTCAGCTCTTCCTTCTTTCCTTTCTTTTATTATTAAACACATGTTATTTAGTATATTAAAGCAAGGTTCATTTATGTCTGTGTTTTCTAATGTTTCCTTTTTAACAGAAAGAAGTGTTAGATTTTGTCAAAATATTTTTTCAGCTTTTAATGATATAATAATATAGTTTTTGTTTTTATAGTCTGAACATGATTTATCATATTTAGATGCTTCCTTATTGAAACAAACCTGGAACACATCCAGTGTGTTCAAATATTTCTAATTTGTTGTTGAATACTATTTGATAATATTTTCTTTTAAATGTTCTGTGTCAATGTTTATTAGGAATATTGATCTATGCCTCCATTTCTTTTCATTATCTTGTACTATTTTGAGTATCAAAACCATATCTGTATCATGGAAACAAATCAGATGGAGCTCTTCTTTTTGCTATTATTGCAGTTAATTTGTACAATGTAAAAACATACATATATATTTTATATTTTTGACCGAATTCACTTAAAATGCATTTGGTCTTAGAGTTTGATTTTTGTTTTTCCTTTCCAAGCTCATTTATGGTGTACTTGGTTTTCTTTCTTCTGCTATCAGTTTATTTAAATGGTTTATTTTGTCTCATTAATCTTTTTGCTCTGTTATCCTTCTTCTTCATGTATAAATTGGCAAAATAGTTCCTGATAATTTGTTTATTTCTTTTTCAAGTTTTGAATTAATTTCTTTTCATTTTGGAAAGAAAAATTTAAAAAATCAGATTAGCTAAGTGTTTATTTTTGTTGATTTAAAAAATCTCATTTTATTTATCAATTAACTTTATTTTTGCTTTCAACTTTTAAAATCTTCTTTAATTTTAGAATTTCTACTTTGCTGTTTAGTCAGAGATTTCTGATTTGTTCTTATTCAAGTGTTTTGTTTTGTGTTTTTTTTGTATGAGTAATTTACTGATTTGAGTTGTTTAATTTTTGTTTTTGAGAGCTTTTAGATATATATTTTCTACTAAGAACTAGTTTGCATTCCATAAGTTTTGATATATTGCCTTTTTTTTTTTTTACTTTTTTCTCTTTTTGTTACAAGTCCCTCTCTTTAAAATAAAAGGTTGGTATGAGAGACCAAATTGCTTGACACTTCTGGTCTAAAATGAAAAGGTGTGTTTCTACTCTGTTACACCTTTCTTAGATTTTTATATTTTCATCCTTTCCTTTTAATCCTCTCTAAATCTTTTCTCTTTGACACTGAAATTTGTTTTGCTTATGACTGTTCCCTTTCCTATCTTACCCTGCTTCACCAACACATTTCTTCTCTTCCTTTGTCCTCATCACTTCCCTTTTCTCATTTGAGTTTAATGTATATACACAAACATGCATTTTGGTGTATGTGTATGTGTGTTTCCAATCTTCCTTTATTCAGTTCAGATGAAAGTGAGATTTATGGGAAGCCCATGCATCTCTAATCTATGATCAAAATTTCCTTCCTTTTTCTACCTTTCTTTTCTGGGATAATCCTGTGTTCCTCTCATTTGTCTTCTCCTGAAATTATTGAAACAGATCAAAGCCACCAGTGTCATTTGTCTGTCATATTTACCTCTCTTCTATGACCCTTAAATATATTAGAGATCTGATATGATATTTGTTTCTTATTTTCCAGTGAGCCTATTTCAGAGGTAAATTCTCCTGCCATCTATTCCGGGGTGGGGAACCTGTGGCTTTGAGGTTACATGTAGTCCTCTACATCCTCAAGTGTGGCCTCTTGATTGAATCCAAACTTCACAGAACAAATCTCCTTAATAAATTGATTTGTTCTGTAAAACTTGGACTCAATCAAAGGACTGCCCCCAAGGACCTAGTATGTTGCTTGTTTCCCTTTGGAGGTAATTGTTTGCTCAATACTGAAGATTTTTTTTTTAATTTAAAGTTGTTGTAAAGAAGAATTCTTGTACAAGTAGGGATAAAAATTAATAGCTTTTGAAGTCACTTTAATTTGGAGATTCAGTTATTCTGTTATCTCATTTGTGATTTGCGTTTCATTAACATTATTGCAAACTCAATAAACATATGGAAAATGTTTTTTCTTTTTCTTTTTTTGTATTTGTTTTTATTTTTTTTCTTAAGGCAGGGCAATTGGGGTTAAGTGACTTGTCCAAGGTCACATGGATATTAAGTGGTAAGTGTCTAAGCCCAGATTTAAAATCAGGTGCTCCTGACTCCAGGGCCAGTGCTCTATTCACTGTGCCACCTAGCCAGCCCAATGTTTTTTTTTTTTCTTTTATCCATCCTTAGTCTGGCATATCAAACATAGGCTGAGCTGTAAGACATATCTGAAGTAACCAGGTTAAATGTCAATTAAGAAAGTTATCTAGGTATGTTAACTCCCTTTTTTTTTTT
>JAQQSV010005793.1:0-14443 GCA_028646515.1 Pseudochirops corinnae | reverse complement strand
TGCCCATTCGGTTGTCAAAGTCCTCCCCACCCAAGTGGGTATCCCCAGCTGTGGACTTGACCTCAAAGATGCCATCTTCAATGGTAAGAATGGAGACATCAAGAGTACCACCTCCAAGGTCAAAGATCAACACATTTCTCTCAGCCCCAACCTTTTTGTCCAAGCCATAAGCAATAGCAGCAGCAGTTGGCTCATTGATGATTCGGAGCACACTGAGACCAGCTATGGTTCTAGCATCTTTAGTGGCCTGATGTTGGGCATCATTGAAATAGGCTGCTACTGTGACCACAGCATTTGTGACAGTCTTCCCAAGGTAAGCTTCAGCAATTTGTTTCATCTTGGTGAAGACCATAGAAGATACTGCCTCTGGATAGAAACTTTTGGTCTCCCCTTTGTACTCTACTTGGGCCTTAGGCCTCCCTGCGTCATTCACCACAGTAAAAGGCCAATGCTTCATGTCTGACTGTCCAACTGCATCATCAAATCTGCGTCCAATCAGATGTTTGGCATCAAAAACTGTGTTGGTGGGGTTCATTGAAACTTGATTTTTCACAGCATCACCGATTAAATGTACTGTGTCAGTGAAGGAAACATAGCTTGGGGTGGTCCTGTTTCCTTGATCATTAGCAATGATCTCCACTTTCCCATGTTGGAAGACTCCCACACATGAGTAACTGGTGCCAACATCAATGCCAACTGCGGGTCCCTTCGACATGGTTGCTGGGGAGTCGGGGGTCATAGCTGACTACTGTGGAGAAAGAAGGGCTGCTGCTGCACTGAGTAGATCCACGATTTCAAAACTTAATTTAATTTGTTGTTTGTCCCACAGCAACCTACTACATCACTGCACTAACAATAACTATGATTATCACAGTCTATGGGAAGAGGCAAGCTGAGTGCTTTATTCAAGGGACAGATCCACCATACTCCTTGCCAGGAGTAAAGCAAGTTCTCTCAAAAATAAACTTATCCATTCATTTGTAGCACAAAAATTTATGATAATAAATGAGGATGCAAAGCTTTGTCTTTCAGAGAGTGCTTTGCTCTCTACAATCCTATAAAGACCCATGTACAGGTTTCTGAGGCTATAAGTAGAGTATAATGACTTAATCAAAGTTAAAATATCACAGAATTTTAGAGCTGAGAGAGAAGTCATGCTCCCCAAACAAAATGCATGGCTCAATCTACTGAATCTTACTGCCTTATCATTGTATGTTTAGAGGATTAGACTTGATAGAAGGAGGTTTCAACTCATTAAAATGTGCAAAGTAACCTAGGAGATCTGTTGTCCCCATAGAGTAAGACTAGAGAGGGAAAAATTCTACTTAAGGAACTTTCAATCCTTTGAACTCAAAGAACATCTAGGGTGAGCACTTTTGCATAGTTATAAGATGCTATTGAGAAGCCATAGTTCTTAATGGAGAGGTAGAATGGTGCATTTGGAAGTATGGGTATCTAGGGCATAGAGGACGGTGGGCTTAAATCTCAACCCTGCCACTTATATGTAGGGTAAGCTTGGACAAGTCACTTTTTTGTTTCAGTTTTAAAATGTGCAATGAGAGTATCTATTATATTCATTTAAAAGAGCTGTATAGATCAAACATAATTATATATAGACATACTGCTTTACAAACTATAAAGCAATATCAAAATGGTATTTATCATAATAACATATAATTTTTTAAATATACAAATCTAAGAACGCTGAACAATACTTTTGGTCTTATCTCTAAGAAAGGTAAGCAAGAGCTACTTAATTGTTTTACCCTTACCTTCTGTCTCTTTGTGTACATCCTTCAGGGCAGCATAGAAAACATCCATGTAGAGAACTGGCTTCTGCATAGACACCATCACATTTGTCCAGTTGTGAAAATTAAGGAAGCCCTTCTAGACAAATGTCTCTATATAGAAAGGACAAAAGAATTTTCATAAGTTTTCAGGAAAAAAACATTTTCATTTATAATAAATTATGTTTGGGACTTTATCAATACTTAAATTAGCTACTTAATTAATTTGTTTACTATTTAAAGTAATTGTATATTATTATTATCATTATTATTATTTTTTTATTATTATTATTTTAGGTCTGGAACATTTGCTTTGTAAAAGCTTGTGTGACCATCCCTCTGTTTCCTGGCCTACCTCACAGTCATTATTTCTTCTGATAAGATTGGATTACATGTGAATAGTATAATTTGTTCCATTATCTCATTTTCATTTTCTCATTAACTTACATATGCTTTCTTTTGTCAATTTTATTTTTTTCCAAAAATTATTAATTGAAGTATCCAGTTATATATGTGAAAAGATCACTTTAAAGTTCTTCAGGTAATTCTTCTGTCATGGTAAATGCAAGAAGAGTTTTAGGAAACATATCCAAACCCTTAAACAGAGGCACAAGAGACTAATAATTTTGAAAAGACCCATATTTATGAAGACAACAAATGAAACTTTCTTCTCTCACCCTACTTTCTTGTTTTGCTCCCATTCTTTTGTTCACAAAGGCATATATGTAGTGTAACAGACATATGTGTGTATATCATATGTTCTGCATATGTATATTTTTTCTTCTACCTTTTCCATATATATGCTTTTTGTATAATCTTAATATATACATGTATAACATTACATATGATATAAAATAATTTCCTTTTGTATTTGTTTTCTCCTACATGTTGACAATACATTTTGAACAAGATCATACTGTAATACAGAATTTATGTGTCTATATAATAGACGTTCACATGTCTATTATATAAGTAGGAATCACATATAGTATTCCATATGCATGTACACGCATGTAAACATGTACATGTATACATATGCACACATGGGAATATATGTGGATGTATGTATTGTGCACACAGGCATTCTTCTGTATAGTAACATACATAGTGGTTAAAGGCAAAAGACAGAATCAAGAAAGTTTTGGTATCAGGAAGTTGTTATGGAAACATTCCATGGTCCCAAAATATGAACAAATCTTAGAATACATCAAGGACTATGTTAGAAATTAAGAGTTACAAAAAGGTACTTCTTTAGTTACATTGGAGGAAGGAGAAAGGTCAAAGGAAGGATCATTGCTGGAAACAAATGATTCTTATAATAGAAGGCAGAAATGTTCATTCTTAATTACTAATCTCTTTTCTCTCCCAAGGGAAATTTCTTTGGATCAGAAATGACAGAAAGCCTTGGCTAGTAAGCAGAAAAACTGAAACATCCATGATGAGCTTAGATTTTTTAGCAAAGATGAGTAATATCCTTGACCTATTCAAGAATAGGTTACTGGGTTTTCTGAGTGACTGGCAGTTATATTAAAGAATCCCAGGTTCAGGAAGGGCAGATTCTATCTTTGACCTTGTTGTCATTTTTTTTTTTTTCAGTATTTAAACTATCCATCATTGAGCTTGGAATTCTGGTCAAAATTCAGACAGATATTATCAAAGAAAGAGTTGGTGAATTTTTAAGGAGAACAGTTATTAAAAAGTATCACCATCATGTTGTCAAAATCAGATTGTATCAAGCTAAAGAATAAAAACAAATGAAATGTACATAGTGGACCTTCATTTTATTGAGGGACTTGACAGTATCTTCCATTAAATTATTATTGAAAATATTAAGAAATGTGAGATAAAAAAACTAAATTTCAAAATACTAAATGAACAAGTGACAGAGTTGTGATGTGGGTGCGAAGTAACTAACCCATTCTAAAAATTACATATTTTAAAAACATTTTAATATGATACAGCATTTTGATGTATCATATAAGATGAAATTTGCAAGAGAAAAATATGAAGTCTTACATGTTTGTTAAAGCTGATGAACTTCCTAAACATACATTTTGGGGAGGAGGAATAGATTTGTTTTTATAGAAAACATCTGGATGGATTGAAGCTTAAAGTGATTTTCCTCCTATGCTTTGCCTGAGCTAGACCACATCTTGATTACTGTGTTCAAATTCATCATAACAGATTTAATTGATTCCTTTCTGCATTAGAAGTGTAATGCTGGGATATATGGCTAAAGAAACAAGGACAAGAATGACAATACAGTTTTATCTGGAGAGAGAGAAGTCCACCCAGCCTAAGCAAGAGCATGTTCGTGACAGGGGCAGGTTTTTTAAGTGTAGCAAGAATCCAAATATCGTTGACTTCTTCTTACTTATCCTATCAGTACTCACCTTATTCCCCTTGAAAATTCCCTCATTATCCAAAAATCTAGTCCTGTCCCTTGATTTTCCCTATTCATCACATTATTTTGTTCATTTGGGCTATTACTTGTTCAAGAATCCTTCAGCTGCTTGTTTCAGTTTACTCGTCTACCCCAATTTTTTTTTCCAGGCAGAAACTGATTAGAAATTGTCCCATTAGAAATGATAACATTATAAATTTAAATTAGAGTATTTTTAATTTTTTTTTGAAGAAAACCATTCTTTAGTACAATTAGCACAATTCTTTAACATAAACTTGTAAGAAGTATTTAGTGAGGGAGATATTTGAAAATAAAGTTTGCCCCCAGCTCTTGAAAATATACTATAAATGCAATCCCTCCTACAAAGAAATATACAAGGAAATACAAAAGAGCATTGAATAAATGATCCATGTGAAATACAGATGAGTGCTTTAGGAATATAAAAAAGGAACATTTCTGTTGTTTGGTATGATCAGTGAAAGATACCTCTAGCAAATGGATTAGACCTTTGAAGGAATGACAGGATTCTAATAAATACAGAACATTGGGAAATGATTCCAGACAGGAAGAGCAACACAAACAAATGGTAAGAAAATAATTAACTCATGTTTCACAAGATTGAGAGAAATGATTGGTTTTAATTTGTCCCCCATTCCTGTTTAAAACATATGGTTCCCACTATCAGGCAGTTAATTCATTTGTAAATAGCAGTCATCTACAGAATAACATCCCTTATGATTTTTTGTTGTTGTTGCTGTTTGTATTTTTTTTTAAGACTTGGACTCCTTTGTAATTTGTATTATATATCCATTCCAAAGGTCAATCAATTTTTTTTATAAATCATGGTTTCAGAGAATTTTGAGCATAAAATAATTTTATACAATGGAATATTCAAAGTCAGAATCTGAAATGTGAATTAAAACAGAATCAATGAAATTAGAGATTTAAATGTTTTGATCAATGAACTGCTTAGACTGTTAGAACAGGGAAGGAACTTAGAAAAGAAAAGATGTACCAGATGAACTATGGTGGCTTGTTGACCATCGTTATGAGAGAAGGGTCATGAATTAAGTGAGGCTGAGATACGATTTCAATAACATTACTGTTTTAGTAATTTACATTATTTTCTCCTAAGCACAGGTGATAGAACATTTATGTGGACGTGGATGCTGTTTTTAGCATCAACCTTGTGCATTCAGGACATCAGGAGATCCCAAGTCAGGATTCCAGTTACTCAGAAAGTGACCATCTCCAAAAGAGCTCCTCAGAGAATATGACTGCCAATCATATAATGCAGATGAAATACTGAAGAAAATTCAAGCAAGAGAAATACTTGCTAGAAGACTGTTTTTGAGTGAGTTATTCAGACATTATAGATGCCAGATAACTTTTTGTCATTTAGAGAAAATATTCAATGTTTTAAGTATTATTCCACATGGATTTAAGTATTTATATCTATGCAGAATTAATTTTGTCATAGAAGTAAAACATATAAGTGGGAAGTGTAAATGTGCAGGAGTGGCTGAGTATGGGTGTGAATATAATTTGGTGCTTTAACATAGAACCTTGGGTTGAATCTCTCCATGTAGAAAACCTAGAAAATTTGAATCTCATGAATTGTGATGACAAATTAACAGGATGTGTTATGAACACATTCTATGAAGGACATGTAGACATTCAATAACTGCTTCTGGATATCTAACATCAGGTTGAAGAGGATGCTATTTCATTGACTACGGAGCCAATCAAAAAGGTCAGTTACCTTCAGCTACTGTCTCTTTGCCTTGATTTTCTTTTGAGGGATCTCAGAGACTCCTTCAATCATTCCATCTTGTGAAGCAAATTTACAACCTGACTTTGAGAATTTTAAAAGGTCAAGACAAAAAGACAAAGGAATCAGGAAGTTGAAGCCCAAGCAGAGTGTTACAGTTAGTGCAGCATCTAATAATGTAAGAATCAAGGACTCACCCTCAGGAGAGACCTCTGAGACATTTGGCTGAGGAGTCAAAGGGGAAAAGATACCATTTATGAGATTATGATTGAATATCCCTATGTCTGAACCAATTCAAAGACTGATAGCCCAGAAGCAAGCAAAAAACATTTCCAGAGGACAGCTAGGCATCCATGCCTCTCTCCCCATGTGTATGAAGAGTAGAGATATTCCCCAGATTGATATGTGAGGGTCCAGAAACCCACCTCTAAGTTTTGTCCTTTGGTCCTTGGGACAGCAATGTTGCATTGGTGTCAACATCAAACTGCACTCCACCTATTGGATTTCTGTTGCTTGCTGTCCTCATCATTAAAAATTCTCAAAGTCAAAAATATTACTCCCTTCCTCAGACCAATGAACAAAGGCATAACTGAAATTTACTCAAGGCAAATGAGGCAAAGAAGTAGTAACTAAAATTGGCAGGCCTTTGTGAGTATTTCCATAGTCAATCAAAGAGTCTTCTCTTGAAAAAGTGGATGGTCAAGTAGAACCAGTTAGAGAAAGTTTACATCTAATCCACTGTCTATATCTCCAAGTCACTTAACTTATACATCATTATGGTTCTCCCAGAAGATAATTTTTCAGGTTATCCATTTGAAAATATACACAAATACATTATATATAAATATATATGCATGGGATTTGGATGCATACATTTATGCACATGTGTACATAGATATTATATGTATGCGTATATCTGTATATACATATTTTATTTTACAATGACAAAGGAGAGAAGGGACAGGAAAGAGACAGAAAGAGAGAAAGAGAGAGAGATGAAAATGGAAAGGGGGAAAAGGAGAGAAAGAGAGACAGATTCAGAGAAATGAAGGTATATAGAGACAGAAATAAAGAAAGAGAGATAGATAAAAAAAAGTCAGAAGGAAAAAAATTTTTAAAAGATGCTAAAAAGGAGTAAAGAGAGAAATATATGTCATAATTGGAGGACATCTAAAAAAGAAGAGTGTCAGATATAAAAGGGATATTTGAAATTATTTCATCTAACCCCTTATTTTACAGAGATGGATTCGACATCATGGAGGGCTCAATGATTTCCCTGTCTGAAATTCACTATGTACAAGGACCAAAAAACAGAAAAATGACAGAAGTTAATTATACCATTGGAGTGGAATTTATTTTTATAGGATTTTCTTACTTTCCCAATGTCCAAGGGTTTTTGTTTGGGATTTTCTTAGTTATCTACATGAGCATCCTCATGGGCAATGGCTTTATCCTTCTTATAACTAAGACTGACAAAGCTCTCCAAACTCCAATGTACTTTTTCCTGGGAAATTTTTCCTTCTTGGAAATCTGTTATACATCAGTCATTCTTCCAAGAATGCTGGCAGACCTTTGGAACCAGAAGAGAAATATTTCTCTCTTGTGTTGTGCTATACAACTTTGCTTCTTTCTTATTCTGGGAGTCACTGAGTGTCTGATCCTGGCAGTAATGGCCTATGATCGTTACGTGGCCATCTGTAAACCACTGTACTATCCTCTCATCATGAACCACAAGGCCTGTGTTCAGCTTATAGTTGGTTCCTGGATCAGTGGGATTCCACTCCAGATAGGGCAGACATACCAGATATTCTCTATGTCCTTTTGTGGTTCTCATAAACTTAATCATGTTTTCTGTGACATACCTCCACTATTGAAGGCCGCCTGTGGGCTTACCTCTGTGACAGATTCTTTTGTCTACGTTGATGTGGTCTTCTTTGCTTTGATTCCTTTTCTTCTAATAATTGGATCCTATATCAGAATTCTTACCACTATCCAGAAGCTTCCATCAGCTACTGGGAGATCCAAAGCTTTCTCTACTTGCTCCTCCCATCTTATTGTCGTATGCTTATTTTTTGGTTCTGGTATAATTGCACATTTTCAGACAAAATCCAGTCATATATCAGGAACAGGTAAAATTTCTTCTCTTTTCTATACCACTGTGACACCAATGTTTAACCCTTTGATATACAGCCTAAGAAATAAGGATGTCATTGCAGCAATTCAAAAATTGTTATCTAAATAATGAATGTTAACAAATGAATAATTAAATTTGTACATCTGAAGGTGCATGCAAAATCAATGAAGATCAAGTTAAGTCAATTTTAGGAGTTACTTCCCCAATTACATGACAGTAAAACTGAAAATTATCACAAAATGGATAAGTGGAAAATATTTGTACAAACATATATATGTCTGACTAACAAAAGAAGAAACTGAATACTTAAAACAATCTTAGAAAAAAGAAACCGGTCAAGTCATCATTGTTGCTGTGTTATTCAATTGTTCAATTGTGTCTGATGCCTTACAGCCCAAAGCACACCAGACCCTTCAATTTTCAGTATCTCTGGAAGTCTGTCCACATTCGTAGTCATTGTTTCTATGCCACTATCCATCTCACCCTCTGCCAGTCCCTTTTCCTTTTACCTTCAATCTTTCGCAACATTAGGGACTTTCCCAAAGAGTTTCATCTTCTCACTATGTGACCAAAGTATTTAAGGTGACCTTATGGTGAATAGTTTGAATTAAGTATTGACAGATTTGATCTCCTTGCTGTCCATGGGACTCTTCAAAATCTTCTTCAGAACCACAATTTGAAAACTTCTTTTCTGTGGTTCTTAGATTTCCTTATAGTCCAACTATCACAGTCACACATTGCTCCTAGAAAGAAACATAACTTTGACTACAGAAACCTTTGTCAGCAAAGTGTTGTCTCTGCTTTTGAGTATGCTTTCAAGATTTGCTATAGCTTTCTTTCTAGAGAATGAGTGTCTTTTCATTTCATGGTAGCAGGCACTGTCTGTAGTGATCTTTGAACGCAAGAATATAAAATCTGTCATTGCTTCTGCTTCCCCCTGTATTTGTCAGGAAGTGATGGGAGCAGTTGCCAAGATCTTACTCTTTATTTTTTTTTTTTTGTTAAACTAGCTTTTATATTCTCCTCTTTAACCCTCATCAAGAGGCTTCTTAATTTCTCTTCACTTCCTATCATCAGAATAAAATCATCTGAATATCTGAGATTGTTGACATTTCTCCTGGCAACCTTAATTCTGGCTTTTGATGCCTCTATCTTGGAATTTCACATGATATATTCTGTATACAAGTTAAATAAATAAGGTGACAACATATAGCCTTGCTGTACTTCTTTCCCAATCTTCAACCAATCAGTAGTTCTGTTTTGTTTTAACTGTTACATCTTGACCCTTATACATGTTCCTTGGGAGAAAATTGAGATGACCTGATAATTCTGTTTCCTTGAAGACTTGCAACAGTTTATTATGATCCACACAGTCACAAGCTTTAGTGTAGACAATGAAGCAGAAATTTTCTAGAATTCCATTAATTTCTCCATAATCAAGTAGAAAATCACTCTGCTATTCTGTTAATTCTTGGTTCACATACTGCTGAAGTCTAGCTGGCAGAATCTTAAGCATAACCTTGCTTGGCATATGCAATGAGTAAAATCACTGGTTAATTTGAATGTTCCTTGGATTTGCCCTTCATCAGGATTGGGATGTACACTTATCTTTTTCAATCCAGTGGCCACTGTTGTTATTTTAAGTGAAGCATTTTAGCATCTTTTTTTAGGATTTTAAATAGACTGGCTGGAATTCTATAACCTCCATTTGCCTTTTTGTTAGCTGTATTCTCCAGGATTTCTGGCTCTAGAAAAGTAATCACATCATCATGTGATTATAGGTGGTTATAGGTGATGTTTACACCTTTCTGGTAGAGTTCTTTTGTATATTCTTGCCACTTCTTCTTAATCTCTTCTGTTAGTAAGTCCCTACCATTTTTGTCTTTTATCATGCTTACTTTTGTAGCGAACATTTCCTTGATATCTCCAGTTTTCTTGAGGAGAGATCTTGTTTTTCCCATGTTATTGGTTTCTTCTATTTCTTTGCATTGCTCGTTTAAGAAAAAAAATATTCTCATTCCTTTTGCTATTGTCTGGAATTTTATATTTTGATAAGTATTATTTCTTTTTCTCCTTTGTCTTTTGCCTTCCTTCTTTTCTCAGCTATTTGTAAAGCCTCAACAGACAACCATTTTGCTTTCTTGTTCTTATTTTTCTTTATATTTAGTGAAATAAATGAAAATGTGTTTAAGAAAAAAAAGTCTTTTCTCTTAAAATAAAATGGAAAATTGAAATAAATAACCTAAATGATGCAGAAAAAGGTAATGAAATCTTTTCAATGTACTTAAATTACAAACTATTGAGATTCTACTTTAAGATATCCAACAATTGTCTCAAATTGCTGGCATATATTCATACAAGTTACAGAGATTTGGAAAACTAATTTTAAGAGACAGTCAATATCAACTGAGCATAATACATTTTCACTTCATTGTGGCATAGAAACTTATGAAATAACTCCAGAATTTAAAGTTTCTTGTGTTGAATTTTTGTCTTTCCTAAGTTGGATTGAATTGGATAACATTAAACTTGCCCCATTTCACATCCTTACTCCATATGGCCCATAGGAAAGTTTGATAATTTAGTCTGTTATATCTTTTTAGGAAAAAAGTCATTGTATATCTTTTCTCTTTCTGTTTAAAATTTTGAGAATGAATAAAATATTACAGCATTTGATAAAGCCAGGTTTTCCAAAAGAAGATTGTATCAGTTTCTAAAATGATGAGGTCAAAACTTTTTCAACAAGTAATTCTGTGTAATGAGGAAGAAGATCAGATGTGGGTGAGGAATGTTCTGTAAAATGAGATCTCAGATAATGCATTTTCATATCTAAAAGATAAGTTGGTGCAATTTTAGAGATGTAAATTCATGTGGTCCTCTCAAGGCAAATCTGTAGATAAATTCAAATGTATAGAATATTGAAACTTCTTGCAGGAGAAAATCCATTGTTTACCAGTATTTCTCATTCATCTTCTCAACAGTTCTGATTATAATCTATCCACCCATCTATTAAGTCTATAGCTACCTCTTTTTAATATTCACTCAAGTATTATGTTTTCCCTGACATTGAAACAAACGAATCCCTTTTTTTCTCCCAAATAATGTCTTCTCCACAATAAGCATTTATTAGAAGTATTTAAAAAATATTGCAGTGGTTTGTTATTTCCTTCTCCAGTGGATTAAGGCAAGCAGAGGAAAAGTGACTTGTCCAGGGTCACACAGCCAGCAAGTATCTGAGATTGTATTTGAACTCTCATCTTCCTGACTTCATGACAAACATTCTGTCCACTGAGCTGCCTTTGAAAAGTAATTTAAAGGGAGGATCTCTAGGTTTGGTAATGTGAGCTATTTACCCTTTTCCAAGCTAGTTCTAGACTTTCCTATGTACAGAGACTGGCAATGCTATCCAACATGTGCAATGTGATGTAACTTTCCCCTTCTTAGTCATATTCATGTTCTTCAGAAATCTAAATTTATAGTGTTTCTCGATTTTTGTATTACAATGTTGTTTCACATTTATTTTGCAACCCACTACAACCTTAAAGTAGTTTGATTTTTCTTGTGAACCTAGGTTGTGATTGAACAATTTTTTTATCTAAATTTTATGGAAAAGTATTGAGCCATAGGACATGATGAATATAAAAAATAGAAATAAATTAACTGCTACGTATAGATTAAGAGTGAAGAATGAGTAAAGAATATACTATTGTTAGACAAATACCTATAAAATAATCAGATTCTGGACTCAGATTTCGTACAAATTGATTCTAGTCCTGAGAAACAAATAAAAATTATAGACACATCAATGTGATGATTACATACGTTATTATACTTCTTTTATAAACAAGAAAATTGAGATTCGAACTTTATTGATGATTGAATTTCTGAGGTGACTCCACTATTAAGAGTCAGATTAGAGATTCAAATCATTCCCCTATTGATTCAGATTTCACCACCTTTTCCACTACACATTAGTGTAACTCAATTAAGCTTTAAAACCTCTATCCCTTTCTCTCTCTATAATTATTTTTGTTCAATCATTGCATCAGCAAACAGCCTCACTAGAAAATAATTCATTGACCTCAAAGCAAACAGAGATCTTTAAGTAGAATGATTTCTTGTCTTCCTTAACTCTATAGGGATCATTCTCCTCCCAGGTCACATACAGATGCAAAAAGAAATTAGTTTTTTTGACCACACATCCAGGTATCTAACACAACAGTATGATAAACAATATAAGATAATGGAAAATATAATAGGTTAAACTCAGGGGACCCTAATTGCATTTTTAGGTCTGCCACTGAATAGCTATGTAACTGTGGACCTTTTGTGGAGAAGAATTGAGGTTAGAGAGATTTCTCTCCTTTTCCTCCTTAGTAACATGGTAATAATGGAATTCATGATCTTCAAATCAAAATTTTCATAGAAAAGTTCATTGTACAATTTCCACATTAGTTATTATTTTTGACAACCCTATAGAGTTATGATTTTATACAAATCCTTGGAAAGATATCCACAATTTTCCTTAACTAATATTTTTGTTGCCTATGTAGATTTTCTCTACAAGAGAAATGATCCAACATGCATGATCATCCTCTACCCACATAAAACTTTAAATGTGTTCATGAATACTTAGAATATAATTGGTTAGAGTAATTTTGAGTCAAGAGAAATATTTCAGGAGTCAGAGGACTTGAATCTGAATCTCTAGCCTATTATTTCCTGTGCCACTCTTGGCAACTGCCTTTTTTCTAGTATTTTTTGTCTTTTTGAATGAGATTAGAAAGGATAAGTTCATAATTTCAACACCTATTTCAATGCCATTTCTATCAGAGTGTTATTGACAGCCAGGAAAGAAGAGATAGAAGTTCCAGAGTCACTAAAAATGGTATAATGTTGTATCCCTTTAGGAGTGTCACTGAAGGAAGATTCTGAGTCTTATGGCAAACCTGGTCTAACATGCTTGTTACAAGATAATTGCATGCATTTTATATTAAATACTAAAAAGTAATTTGCAACACATGCATACTATGAACATATGGTCTGAGAATTAATGCCAAAGAGTACATGATACTGCAAATGAAGGAGAGAGGATATCAAAGGGTCACATCTCCATTTTTAAAAACAATAAAAACAACAACAAAAAAAACACCCTTCACTTCATTCTTCCATTGCTACTACATATAGTACTATGTCTCTTTTGGTCTTTGTAGTTAAACTCCATGAAAAGGCTATCTACAATAGGTGCCTTCACTTTCTCTCCTATCACTCTCCTCTTAACCCCTTACAGTTCATCTTTCAACCTTATCATTTCACTGAACTACTCTCTCAAAGGTTTCTAATGATCTCTTACTTGACAAATCCATTGGCCCTTTCTCAATTCTTATTCTCCTTGAACTGTCTGCAGCACTTGAAACTGTTGTACACTCTACTAATTGATAATTTCTTCTCTCTCAGGTTTTGGGACATCATTCTCCCATCGTTTTCCTCTTACCACTCTGATCACACCTTCTTTATCTCCTTTGCTGAACCCTTTTCCATATCATGTCTTCTCACCATAGGCATCCCTCAGAACCCTCTTCTCTTCTCCCTCCATGCCGCATCACTTGGTGATCTCATCAATTTCAACAGATTTAATTACCATCTCTGTTTTGAAGATTTCCAAATTTATATATGTTATCCCAAAGTTTTTGCTGACCTCTAATCCTACATCTCCAGCTCATTTCAGATCTCTTGAAATGGGTTTTCAGTAAGCTTCATAAGCTCAATATGGAGCTTATATTTCCCCTTAACATCCCATCACCATCTTCCATATTAGAGGGACAATATTATTCCAGGTTCTTTGGCTCACTAATTCAGTCATTCAAATTCAAAGTCGTATTCTCACCATTTCTAACCCCTTCAGCTAATTTCTTGTCAAGGACTGTCAATTTTTGCAACATTTTTTGAATACTCCCATTTCTTTCTTCTGTCATTGCCATGACTCTAGTCCGGTGGTTATTAACCTGTGGGTAGCAACCCCTTTGGGGGTCGAACGACCCTTTCACAAGGGTCACCTAAGATCACTGGAAAACACATATTTCCAATGGTCTTAGGAACCGAGACACCGCTCCTCTATCCATCTTTAAGCAGGTCCACCCACCTGCAGATACACCCACATATGACTATTAAAGGGTTGTGACATTAGGAAGGTTGAGAACCACTGCTCTAGTCCAACCTCTCATCACCTAAAATCGAGATTTTTCCAATAGCCTGCTAATTTATCTAACTCAACTGTCTCCCAATGCCAGTCCACCCCACATCCATTAAAGTCCTTTTATGAAAGTACTTGTCTGATTATGTCAACC
>JAQQSV010005792.1:0-14444 GCA_028646515.1 Pseudochirops corinnae | reverse complement strand
TGTTGTGCCGAAAGAAGCGAGTGAGACCCCAAGTGCAAATTTTGGAAGTGGATTTTATTTAGTGCACTGTTCGGGGCTACATCTTACCTTGCCCAAATCAAACAGGCCTGACCAAGGGCAGATCACTGATATATATAGGGTCCCCCCAACTCTTAATGGTCAGGGATTGCGTAATAAGAGGTTTACAGCAGGGATTGGCTAGTACACATTGTGATTTTCGCGGGCACAGGGAAACCTTTGGGGGGTCCTGCAGCCAACTAGTCTATTTCCGTGAAAAAGAACAGGAAGAAGATATCTGGCTACAGCAGAATGGGGGAAGGGGAAGGCATCAGGGGAGGCAGGGGAGGCCAAGTACAGCATTACCAACTGTTGTTTGTTATAATCGTAGCTGCTTTTGGAGGAAAATAATCTTAGGAGGAAAAGCTCACCAGGGAGGCTCCAGCCACCAGCTTCAAAGAATCGCTGGCTTCCCCAGGAGGAGGTGGCTTTGTTTTGCCTTCTGGCCTCACCCCTCGGGCCCTAGCGTCCGGAAGAGTTGGATTCAATCGGATCTCAGGACTTATGAGAGGTTGGAGAAGGTTTTCTGTAGAAGGTAGAATTTTAGTTGGGATTTTGAAAAAAGCAGGGAGGTCAGTAGTCAGAGTGGAGGAGGGAGGGAGGGAGTTTCAGGCAAGACCAGAAGGCCGGTGTCACTGTATCAGACTTCAGAGGTAGGAAGAGGCTAAGTTATGAAAAGCTTTGAATGCCAAACAGATCATTTTGTATTTGCTCTTGTAAACAATAGGAAAACAATGGAGTATGTTGGGGAGAAGGGGGAGGATCTGCACATTAGGAAAAACACTTTAGCTAAATGGAGGATGATTGGAGGGGAGAGAGATTTGAGGCAGGCAAACCCATCAGGAGGCTATTGCAATAATACAGGTAGATGTGAAGTGATAAGGGTCTGCTTTAGAGTGTTAATAGTGTCAGAGGAGAGAAGGGGGTGTACTTGAGAGATGTTGTGAAGGTGAAATTGACAGGTCTTGGCAACATCTTGGTAAGGGGGGGAAGGGTGAGAGATAGTGAGAAATCCAGGATGACTCCTAGATTGTCAACCTGAGTGACTGGGAGTATGGTGTTGACCTCTCCAGTAATAGGGAAGGAGGGAGGGTTTAGGGGAAAAGATAATGAGTTCAGTTTTGACAAGATTGAATTTAAGATGTCTGCTGGCATCCAGTTTGAGCTGTCTAAAAGACAGTTGGAGATGCCATTTTGGAGGTCAACAGAGAAGTTGGGGCAAGAAAGATAGATTTTACAATTGTAAGTGTAGAGATAATAATTAAATCCATGGGAGCTGATAAGATCATCAAGTGAAATAGAATAGAGGAAGAAGAAAAGAAGGCTCAGGACAGATTCCCTGAGGGACACCTACAGTTAAAAGGTATGATCTGGAAGGGATTCAGCAAAGGAGACAGAGGAGCAGTCAGGTAAGAAAAGAAACAGGAAAAAGTGGGTATTTTTTAAAACCTGAGAGAAGAAAATATCAAGGAGGAAAGAGTGCTCAATAGTGTCAAAGGCTTCAGAGATCTAGGAGAATGAGGACTGAGAAAAGGCCATTGAATTGGCAACTAAGAAATATATAAGTAATTTTGGAGAAAGCAGTTTAGGTGGAATGATAAAGTCAGAATCCAGATTGTAAGAGGTTAAGAAGAGAGGAGAGGAAAGAAAGTGAAGGCACCTATTGTAGATAGCCTTTGGAAGGAGTTTTAACCATGAAGGGCAGAAGAGAGAATGGACAATACTTAGTGAGGATGGAGGGATCAATTGAGAGATTTTTCAGGATAAGGGAGATGGGTACAAGTTTGTAAGCAGTTGGAAATGAGCCAGTAGACAGAGAGAGATTGAAACTAAGTGAAAGAGTGGAGATGACAGGCAGGGAAATCTTGGAAAAGGTGATATCATTTGAGCAAGTAGAGGAGGGTAAAGAGTAAGGCCACTTTGTCATGTGAAATGGGGTGGTAGAGAAGAAAGTGACAGAAGACATCTGAATCACTGGAGGTGTAGAAGAGTGTAGAAGTAGTATTTAATGGCTAGTGTGTGTGTCTGTAAAATATGAGCGAAAGTTCTCAGCCAAGAGAATAAAGAAGTCATGGGAGGTTTGAGAAGGGATGAAAAGGTTTGGAAGAACAATGATGAAAATGAGGTTAAATGACTTGATAAGGTGGGGTTATAGTAAGGTTGCCTACCAGCAGGGAAGGCCTAAATTTGTAGTGGACCTGAAGAGGTATAGAAGAGGATGGATTTCTAGGAAATCCTTTCAGGGATCTTTGTCTGAAATGAATTACTGGACTCAAGCTATCTTTTGGCAGAGTTACAAAGTTTATTATTATGCTTTGCAGCGGGCAGGAAAAGGTTAAGGATAGCCTGCAAAGTGCAGGAGATAGAGATGCAGTTTTTAAAGCCATAAAACTGTCAGTCAAAGGTTAATTATGCTAACTAGGTGGGCAAGGGTAGAGTTAGGAAGGAGTTTGGGAGGAATTTAGGAGTGATCAGTGCTTAAAGGGACATGTACTTTTTGTATCAATTGTGCAAGCATATTGCCCATAATTCACTGGAACATCCCCCTCTGGGGCGCGACTACCAGGAGGTGTGGTTTTTGCCTTGTGACATCACTAGGTTACTCTTGGTCAAGGATGGATGAGATAGGTTCAATATGGGCGTTGGGAGGATAGGTTTGATTGTCCAAGTTTGGAAGCTAGACTGATTAGGGATTCAGGAGGTATCATATTGGGAGGGAGTTATCTCTTCTGATACTGTTGTTCAGGGTTCTTGGGTGCAGCTGGCCACTTAGAACAAAGGAGCTATGTATTTCTCTAAAAAATACTTGAGTAATGTATTCATGGGTACTGTATCTAGGCAGACTGCTAGCTCAGGGAAAAGACTTTTAGGCTAGGGGCAGGGGAGAGGCAGAGTTAATGCCTTTATGGCTGGGAGAAAGTGTGACTTTTACAACTTAATTGCACAGGCTTATTACAAACTGATGTAACATACATAGGTACCCGAACACAAGTGAGATTTTACAAACTGAGGTTACAGACAAAAGCATCCCAGACCCCATCAGACCCAGTCAGAAGAATTGTTTCTTTTTCTCCACCTTCAGTTAGAAGTAAAGGCAATGAATATTGGGAGTGATGCAAGGCTAATGCTTGTCTGGGTCTAATAAGCGATGTGTTAGGGATTCAAGAGGGGAAGATAGTGTGGAGTTAAATTGGTTCACCAAGGGATCAAGACAGAGAGAAGAATAGAGAATGACTAGTGCATCTCTTTCATTTCCTTTATCTCTACTCACATGATCACTTGACCCTGATTCAAACCCTTAATCACCATTCACCTTCTGATTGGTTTTCTTGCTTTCTTCACACTTTTCCCAAAATAATTTTCCCAAAGCAAGATTTGGTTGTGTGATTCTCCCACTTCTTTATTGTTCCTAGAATAACATATAGACTCTTCAGCCTGGCATTTAAGGGAGTACACTTTCTAACTCTTTGTCTTTCCAGTCATGTTTTCTAATTACTCTCCTTTTTGAACTCGATATTGCAGCCAGACTGGATAACTAACTTCAGGAAGGTTAGCAGTACACTTCTTTTGCTATGTTATTTGCACAAGTAGTGTCAGCGCCCAGAATGAGAAGGAATTCTTCTTAATCTCCCCCAAGTAGAATAGTCTTTTCATTAAGACTTAAACTTTTTTTATTTTCCCATTTGTTAGTACTCTTTTCCTCCTCAAATTATATATTTGTGTTTATGATATATTCTCTCTCAGCTTCACACCCCTCAGTAGAATATAAATTTCTTGAGGCCAAGATTGTTTTAGTTTTGTATCCTCATTGTCTCCTACAGTGTTTAGCTTATTTGGGATACATGGGGAAGAAACTTGTTTCATCAGTGTGAGGAATTCCAGGTGTGGAAACCCTTTTCTAATCTAATTTACATTGTCAGGGGTATAGAAATTTTAAGCAGCTTGCCCTTTGCCACACAGTTATTATGCATCAGTCAGGAGTTGAATCCAAGTTTTCCTACTTCCAGTGTATGCTTTTCCTTTTTTAAAATAAATTTTTATTAATGTCTTTTTTTTTTTTGCATCACCAGAATTTCTCCCAATATATCATTCCCTCCCACTCCAAGAAAGCTATCCATTGAGTGAGTTTTTGAAATTCCTTTTCCATCTGGCCAATTTGGCTTTTTAAGGCATTCTTCTTCTCATTGGCTTTTTGGGCCTCTTTTGCCATTCGAGTTAGTCTATTTTTCAAGGTGTTATTTTCTTCAGTATTTTTTGGGGTCTCCTTTAGCAGACTGTTAATTTTTTAAAGAAAAAAAGATTAGAGAAAAAATTAAAATTGACCAATACATTGAAAAAATCTGAAAATATATACAATATCCCTCACCTGTGGCCCATCGAATTCTACAAAGGAGAGGGTTAGGGGAATCTCTTTGGGACCGTGTTTGTGTAATTTTGCAAAATTCACTTTTAATTGCTTTCTAGTGGTTTTTTTTTCTGTTGCATTAATGGTACAGATACTGTTTAATTGGCTTTTCTTCACTCTGTATCAGGTCTTGGAAATATTTTTGTGCTTCTTTGTATTACATTTGTCATTTATTATGGCACAATAATATTCTGTTGCATTTGTGTGCCACTGTTTGTTGAGCCATTTCCTGTTTGATGGGTTATCTGCTTTGTTTCTAGTACTTTGCCTCACAAAAAGTGGCACTATAAATATGTTGGTGTATATTAGGACTTTCTTATTAATGACGTCTTTGGGAGTAAACCTAGTAATGGAATCTCTGGGTCAAAGAATATGGACTTTTCGTCATTATATTTGCATAATCCCAAACAAAATGACTCTGCTGGGCTGTGGCATTTCACAAAAAATGCTCTAGAGTCACTTAGTTAAGTCAATAACCATTTATTAAGCAGTTACGATGTACCAGGTACTGTGGTAAATGGTAGAGATGCAAAAAAAGACCAAAAAAAAGTTATTGCCCTGATAGGGTTCAGAATTCAGTGGGGCAGACAATATGCAAAGAACTGTGTTCAGGCAAGATATATAAAGAACAAATTGGATCCAATTTTAGAGGAAAGGCATTAAGCAGAACAGGGTGAGGTGGAAGAACAGGGAAGTTTCTTACAGGAGGTAGGATTTTAACTGGGACCTGAAGGAAGTCAGGGAAACCTTGAGCAGAAACGTTCCAGACATGGGAAACAACTAGTGAAAATGCCTAGAGACTGGCAGTGGAGTGTCATATTCAAGGATCAGCAAAGAGGTCAGTGTCACTGGATCACAGAGTACTTGGAGGGGAGTAAGGTGTAAAAAGACTGGAAAGGTTGGAAGGGACCAGGTTATGAAGGGCTTTAAAAGCCAAACAGAAGATTTGATATTTGAATCTGGAAGTAACAGGGAGCCACTGGAATTGAATGAATAGAGAGATGACAAGGAAAGACCAGTAATTTAGGAAGATTGTTTTGATAGCTGAGGGGAGAATGTACTAGAGTGGGGAGAGACTTAAGGTAGGGAGACCAATCAGCAGGATGTTGCAATAATCCAGGCGTGATGTGATGAAGCCAAGGTATCAGAAGGACACTTATTCAAAAGATGTTATGAATATAAAAATGACAGAGACTGCCTTTTGCCTTTCTTTGTATTGCCACTACTTATTATAGTGGTGCTTAATAAATGTTTATTGCTTGAAATGAGAAGTGAAGGAGAGTGAGGAGTAGAAGATAATATCTAGATTGAGAGCCTGGGTGACTGGGAGGATGGTAGTATCCTGAGTAGTAGTAGGAAAATTAGGAAGAGGAGAGGGTTTTGGTGTGGGGCAAGGGGGGGGGGGGGAGGAGATAAAAGAACTTAGCTTTGGCCCTATTTAGCATTTTTTAAAAACATCTATTTTAGTTTTCAGCATTCATTTTCACAAGATTTTTAGTTACAAAATTTCTCCCCATCTTTCCCCTACCCCTCCCTTCCACTAGTCTGCTCCCTTTCCTTTACCCCCCCTCAAAATTCTAGTAGGGCAAGATGGATTTCTGTACCCCATTGCCTGTATATCTTATTTCCCAGTTGCATGTAAAAAAATTTTTTTTAACATTTGCTTTTAAAACTTTGATTTCCAGATTCTTTCCCTTCTTCCCTCCTCACCCACCCCCACTGGGAAGATAAGCAATTCAATATAGGTCATACATGTATACTTACACAAAACATTTCCATAGTAGCTATATTGTAAAAGACTATATTTCCCTCCATCCTGTACCACCCACAACTTATTCTATTTTCTACTCTGACCCTATCACTTTTCCAAAGTGTGTGCTTCCAACTACTCTCTCCCCCAGTCTGCCCTCCCTTCTATTACCCCCCCCCATCACCTTCCCTCTACTTTCCTATAGAAAGATACTCAGTTGAGTGTATGTTATTCCCTCCTTATGCCAAATTCAATGAGAGTATGGTTGACCCATTCCCATTCACCTTCCTGTTCTTCCCCTCCATTGTAACAGTTTTCTCTTGCTTCTTTTATATGAGATAATTTACCCTATTCAATCTCTCCTTTTTTCCTTCTCCTATTATATTCCTCTCTCACCTCTTAATTTTAGTTTTTAGATATCATCCCTTCTCATTCAACTGATCCTGTGCCCTCTGTCTATGTATACATGCACACATACATATACACACAAACATATGTATTTATACAGACATACACCCTCCTATGCATACATGCATATTACAATTATCATTTTTCCATGTAGGAATATAAATAGTTCAAATTTAGTAAGTTCCTTATGATTTCTTTTTCCTGTTTACCTTCTCATGCTTCTTTTGCTTCTTGTATTTGAAAGTCAAATTTTCTGTTCAGCTCTGTTTTTTTTCATCAAGAATGCTTGAAAGTCATCTGTTTCATTGAATTACCATATTTCCCCCTGTAGCATTATACTCAGTTTGGCTGGGTTGGTTTTAATCCTAGTTCCTTTTACCTCCAGAGTATCATATTCCAAGCCCTTTGATCCCTTAATGTAGGACGTGTTAGATCTTGTGTTATCCTGATTGTGTTTCTACAATATTCAAATTGTTTCTTCCTGACCGCTTGTAATGTTTTCTCCTTGACCTGGGAACTCTGGAATTTGGCTATGATATTCCTAGGAGATTTCTTTTTGGAATCTTTTTCAAGAGGTGATCAGTGAATTCTTTCAGTTTGTATTTTACCCTCTGGTTCTAGAATATCAGGACAATTTTCCTTGAGAATTTATCAAAAGATGATTTCTAGGCTCTTTTTTTGATCATGGCTTTCATGTATTCCAATTATTTTTAAATTCTCTCTCCTAGGTCTGTTTTCCAGGTCAGTGGTTTTTCCAGTGAGATGTTTCACATTGCTTCTATTTTTTCATTTGTTTGGATCTGTTTTATAGCATCTTGATTTCACATAAAGTCATTAGCGTCCATTTGCTCCAATCAGATTTTGAAGGAATTATTCTCTTCAGTGAGTTTTTGAAATTCCTTTCCATCTGGCATATTCACTTTTTTAAGGCATTCTTCTCCTCATTGGCTTTTTGGACCTCTTTTGCCATTTGAGTTAGTCTATTTTTTCTTTTGCTTTTTTTTTAGGGGGAGGGGTTAGGGCAATTGGGGTTCAGCAACTTGCCCAAGCTCACACAACTAGTTTTTGTGTTAAGTGTCTGAGGCTGTATTTGAACTCAGGTCCTCCTGACTCCAGGGCCGGTGCTCTATTCACTGTGCCACCTAGCCACCCCTAATCTATTTATTAAGGTGTTATTTTCTTCACTGTTTTTTGAGTCTCCTTTAGCAGGCTGTTGCCTCACTTTTTATGATTTTCGTGCATCATTCTCATTTCTTTTCCCAATTTTTCCTCCACTCCTCCTACTTGATTTTCAGAATCCTTCTTGTGCTCCTCCATGGCCTGCAACCAGTTCATATTTTTCTTGGAAGCTTTTGATGCAGGAGTTTTGACTTCGTTGTCTTCTTCTGGTTCCACGTTTTGATCCTTTTTGTCTCCAAAAAAGGATTCTATGGTCTGATTGTGCTTTCCCTGCTTGTTCATCTTGCCAGCCAATTACTTGACTTTTGAGCTCTTTGCCACGATAGATCTCTGCTTCCAGAATGGAGAGAGCTGTGTCCCAAATTGCTGGTGTTTTTGCAATTGTTAGAGCTGTTGTCAGAGGTCTTAGGAGGATGCCCTCTCTACATCCACCACAAACTCTGGCACATTGGCCACACACCCCAGGAGCACCACACAAGACTGCAACCCAGATCCAAGCTGGTCAAAGCAAGAGTGATTACCCTCTGAATAGTCATTTGGTCTCCCTACGATCTGCAGGCCAGGAGCTCCAGAGGCAGCCACACAGCAGTAGCTGCAGCTGCTGCGCCACCAAGCATCTCTCACTCTAAGGGGAAGGGGCTGGACTGCATTCTTCTGTCACCTAGTTCCAACAAAGTTCCCTCTTGATCTTTTACTTTCTCTTTGGCATTTATGAGTTGAGAAGTTTGGAAACTGCCACAGCTGCCAGTGATTCACTCTCCTAAAGTCTACTCTGGATGGTCTGTGCCTCTGGTCGGCCCCACCCCTGGTCTGGGACTGCTCAGCCCCCAGCTGGGTACAATAGACCCTACCTGTCAGCCTGCCAAGCTGCCTTCAGTGGAAGATTTGTTTCTCTCTGTCACTTTGTGGGTTCTGTAGCTCTAAAAAATTTTTAGAGTCATATTTTACAGGTATTGGAGGTGGTTGGTGTGGGAGCTTAAGGAAGTTTCTGCTTTTACTTTGCCATCTTGGCTCCCCCTATCTAGCATTTTTAAGTCTTAGTTTTTAAACAGTAACAATCACAGAGGAAGATCAGTTCATTCATTTTACTAAGAGAGGCAGAAAGGGAATGCTGGCTTAATCCATGTTTGCTGTTACTCAAGTATCATTCATTTTGGCTAGAATCACAGATTGCTTCCCTCACCTTCAGTATCCTCAATGATGCCTGTGAGAGATTCATATAGGTTACTTTACACTACAGAAAATTTGGGGGATGTGACCTGAGGGAAAGAGTTCTTAGTCCCTCGCTTTTCCTCAAAAAGGAATGAATAAAAAATTAGCATTTGGTTTTAAAAGTTTATCAGATCTTGACTTAACTACTTTTTTCTTGAAAATTATTTTTCAATTTCACAGGCAATAATTATAGTGGATAGAGTACTGGACTTAGGAAGACTTAAATAAACAAATCCCACTTCAAACACTTGCTTATGTAACCTCTCTGGGCCTCAGTTTCCTCTTCTGTGAAATGAGAAGTTTGGATTAATTTCCCTTCCAACTCTAAATCTATGATCCTGTGACCTTTTTAGATATTCAGCCTCAAGATGTCAAAAGATTTTTCTGTCCCAGTTCCAGAGGAGCAGAAGGAAGCTTTGAAAGTGAAAGAAGATTGTACTTGGGAAGAGGAATCCAACCAACCAGAAAACAACTTTTTTACCCAGGAGACCTTTCGGCAACGTTTCAGACAGTTTTGCTACCAGAAAACAACCAGGCCCCGAGAGGCTTTGAGCCAACTATGGGTCCTTTGCTATCAGTGGCTGAGGCCTGAGGTGCATACAAAGGAGGAAATTATGGAGCTTTTGGTGCTGGAGCAATTTCTTACTATCTTGCCCCAGGAGATTCAGGCCTGGGTGAAGAAGCGGTTCCCACAAAACGGAGAAGAAGTAATTTCCATATTGGAGGAACTGGAGCAACAACTGAATGAACCTGGACAGCAGGTAGGAAGGAGAATGGTATCATGAAAGAAGCCATAAGGATGGGTGTAGCCAAATTTTGCTTGTATATGGGTTTACTTAGCCATTAATTCTGGGTCTATCTTGCTCTCTCTTTTCTTCTGCTGCGTTGAATGCAACTCTGTTTTCTTTTACCTTTATCTTTTATTTCCTTGGGGAATGTACGTTATGGTCTCATCTCAGGAGTGTAATTCTAGTTCATTCAGTGATACCCTTACAACCTTTTGTCCTTAGGTTTCAGATCTTGCACAAAGACTAGAAGAACAGTCAGGGGAGACAGAGCATCAGGGAGCACCCCAGGAGTCACAAAGCCTCCAGCTGAAGTATGAATCTCAGGATCCCTATTCCCTACAAGAGAATGGTAAGTGTTAGAATTTGGATTCCTATATTCTTTTGGAGGCCCTGTGTCTGTATGCTTTCAGAAGGGAAGAGATCCTTGGACTCAAGTACCATTACATAACTAAATCTGTATCAAAAGAAATAGAGGGCATTAGAATTAAGAGAGACTTTTTAATCCAACTTCATCATTCCTTTAAGACCACAAGAGATGAAATGACTTGTGCATCACTAATTAGTGGCAGAGTTGGAACTAAAATTCAGGTAGTCTGATTTTTAGCCCAGTATTCTTTTTACTATACAACATTGCTTCAGTATATACAACCTAATTTTAATATTGGATAGTCTAAATATATGACTTGATGACTTTCCACAGATTCATTCCTTTTGCCATAGTAACTGTCTCCTCATTAACCTATCTGCCTTTTATTCTTTAAATTTAGCAGGGGTTGTTGAGTAATGCCATTGTATTTTAGTATGTAGGCATAACTAAGTTCGTCTTACTTATACTCCACTTTATAATTTTCTGTCCACTGAATCCTAAAATCTTTATCGTGGTTTCATCTTGGACAGTTATGTATTGAGTATCTGTTACTTGTGAGGCACAATAGTAAAACCATATTCTTTGTCACCCAGGCTTATAACCTAGGTATCATATTTGACTCTTCACTTTCACTTCCCATATCCAATTTGTTGCCAAATCCTGTTGACTCTACCTTCATAACATTTCTTGGATTTGCATCCTTGTAATCTTGCCATCACCTTGGTGCAAGCCCTCATCTCCTCATGTACAGGGAAAGTAATTACTTCTTTTTTGATCCATGATAGAAGTGTTGATATAAGTAGCAGAATTTCAAAAGTCACATAATTTGGTTGAAAACCTCCCTGCCTCAATTCTCTCATCCCACTCTAGTCTATCCTTCTTCAGCTATCAAAGTGAACTTCCTAAAGTATAGTTCTGATTATGTCTATTCAGTCAATTCCCTATTATCTCTTAGATCAAATATCAGATCCTTTGACTTTTAAAAAATTTTATAACCTGGCCTCTTTTTACCTTTCTAGTCTTCTTAAACCTTAAACCTCTATACTCCGTGGTCCAGTGACAGTAACTTTCTTGCTGTTCCTAGCACTCTGGACTTCTGACATTTTTACTGGCTGTTCCCCATGCCTGGATCTCATTTCCTCCTTATCTGTCATGCCTGGCTTTCCTGGTTTCCTTCAGGCTTCACCTTCTTCAGGAAACTTTTCCCAATCATCCTTAATCTTAATTCCTTTCCTCTGATATTATCTCCAATTTATCAATCATATGTATGTATATATGTACATATAAATATATGTGTGTGTATGTATGTTAGAATCACATAGCTGATATTAAATCAAAATCAGTCAAAAAATTTCTTGCCCTAGAGGAACTCACTAATGGGGGAGACAGCATGCAAACAAACCGTACAAACAAGATAGACACACATATACACATATAAAACACATATATGTATACTTTATATAAGATGTGTATCTTTTCTTCATATGTATGTAGATTTATATGTGTATGTGAAATATATCTAGATGTTTAGATAAATAGTTCTATAGTTATTTTATTTGGACATAGCCGTTTGCATGTTGTCTTCCCCAGTAGACTGTGAGCTTCTTGAGGGGAGGGACTTTTTTTGGACTTTCTTTATACCCTTTGCACACATTTCCTCACACACAGCAGATGTCAGTTCGCTCTTCCTGCACGAGAGTCAAAACAGGGATCAGTGGAATCCTGGGATCAGACATTTTAAAGGGATGAGGCATTTCTGAGGTACTCAACAGGTCAGCTATGTCCCAGGTCTCTTTAATGTTGAGAGACTCTTTCTTCCAGAGTGATAAGGCTTGGAAGTATCTTTGTTCCTTGACTAGTAAGGAGTATAGACTGGTAGGAATAGCAGGGCAGATGTCCAGACCCTGGTTCTGTTTTTGCCCTGGTCAGCTCTGTTCTGGGATCTAGTACCAATACTGAGTTGATGAAAACATACAAAACTTCTTTCTTGGAAGATTGGGTGGAGACTACAGATGTTGAATGTAACATTCTCCAACATCCTTACTTTGTGTATCATTTGGTTTTGTTTACCTGTTTTTCTTTGTTACAAGAGAACGTTCTGTTGAGGGTATAGGAGTAGAGAAAGAAGCAACTATCTACATTGAAAAATGACATTTATGAAAAACAAAAAGCATCAATAAAACTTTATTTTAAAGAAAATAGAAGTCCACTATAAACTCCTCCCTCACTCTGTAGCTCAGAACCCGTTTAACTATCCTTTCCTTCTTTATCACTTTCTTTGAATAAGAACTAGCCCTTCACTTTTCCAGTCTCCTCTAGTAGTTCATCTTGGTGATCATTTCCTCCCTCTCACTTTAATTTTGAACCTACATACTTAGGTCGGCTCATCCTTCAAAAAAAATCACTGCCATCCCCTTCCTTCCTTTGCTTGCCAGATTCTTAAAAGGAATTGGTTTTTTTTTTTTTGTTTTTTGTTTTAAGTTAATTTTTATGTTTATTTTTCGTTTACATCATTCATTTCCAAAAGATTTTGAGTTACAAGTTTTCCCCCCGTCTTTCCCCTACCTACCACCCCAAAACAGTGATCCCATCGTATACCCCCTCCCCCAATTTGCTCTCTCCTATGTCCTTGCCCATCCCCCCTCTGACTTTCCGGTAGGGCAAGATAGATCTCCGTACCCCAGTGCCTGTATATCTTATTTCCCAGTTGCATGTAAAAAAAAAATAATAATTTTTTTTAAACATTTGATTTTAAAACTTTGAATCCCAGATTCTTTCCCTTGATCGCTTGTCACCCACCATAACTGGGAAGATAAGCAGTTCAATATAGGTTGTACATGTGTAGTTACACAAAACATTACACTAGTAGGTATATTGTGAAAGACTGACTATATTTCCCTCCATTCTATCCTTTCCCTCACTTGTTCTATTCTCTACTTTGACCCTGTCCCTTTACAAAAGTGTGTGCTTCTAGCTACCCTCCCCCCCAACCTACTCTCCTCTCCATCATCCCCCTTCTCATCCTCTTCTCCCCTGTTTACCTGTAGGGCAAGATACCCAATTTAGTGTGTATGTCATTGCCTCCGTAAGCCAAATTCAATGAGAGTTGACCCATTCCCTTTTACCTTCCTATTCTTCCCCTCCATTGTAACAGTTTACCCTTGCCTCTTCTATATGAGGTAGTTTACCCCATTCTGTCTCTCCCCATCTCCTCTCATTATATTCCTCTCTCATCTCTCAATTTCACCTTTTAAGTATCATCCCTTCCTATTCAGTTGGTCCTGTGCTCTCTGTCTATGTATACCTGTACACATATATACACACTCACATATGTATTCATATACACATATACCCTCCTATATAGACACATATATGTATGTATATATATTTATACATTTATATTCCCTTCAACTATCCTCATACTGAGAAAAGTTTTATAAGTTACAATTAATAGTTTTTCCATGTAGGCATGTAAATAGTTCGACTTTGACAAGTTCCTTATGATTTCTTTTCCCTGTTTACCTGCTTCCCTTGCTTCTTGTATTTCAATGTCAAATTTTATATTCAGTTCTGGTTTTTTCATCAAGAATGCTTGAAAGTCCTCCACCTCATTGAATGACCATATTTTCCCCTGAAACTTTATACTCAGTTTTGCTGGGTAGGCGATTCTTGGTTTTAAACCTAGCTCCTTTGATCTCTGGAATATCATATTCTAAGCCCTTCAATCCCTTAATATTAGAAGCTGCTGGATCCTGTGTTATCCTAATTGTGTTTCCACAATATTCAAATTGTTTCTTCTTGGCTGCCTGTAACATTTTCACCTTGTTCTGGGAACTCCAGAACCTGGCTATAATATTTCTAGGAGTTTTCTCTTTGGGATCTTTTTCAAGAGGTGATTGGTGAATTCTTTCCATTTCTATTTTGCCCTCTGGTTCTAGAATATCAGGGCAATTTGCCTTGAGAATTTCTTGAAGGATGATTTCTAGGTTCTTTTTTTGATCATGGCTTTCAGGTAGTCCAATAGTTTTTAAATTGCCTCTTCTGGATCTGTTTTCCAGGTCAGTGGTTTTTCCAGTTAGATATTTCACATTGCCTTCTATTTTTTCATCTGTTTAGATCTGTTTAATAGTATCTTGATTTCTCATAAAGTCATTAGCTTCCATTTGCTCCAATCTAATTCTGAAGGAATTATTCTCTTCAATGAGCTTCTGAAATTCTTTTTCCATCTGGCAAATGCTGCTTTTGAAGGCATTCTTCTCCTCATTGGCTTTTTGGGTC